>CAXAJV010000673.1:0-49738 GCA_963969225.1 Xylocopa violacea
CGAACAATATTAATATTCTCGAGTATTATTACTCTTGAAAAATACTAATATCCTGCATCAATAATGCAAACTCTCAAAAATAAAACCCACCAATAACCTAAACAATCAAACTAAATAAAAACCTACGAAGAATTATTATACAATTATCCAGAACGATAACAAATCCTATACCAAGCAATGATTACAAAATTTCCTCTTCCTTAGTGGGCCTCCAATTTCACATATTCCTCTATTTTTACTTTTATTCTCATAAAAACTGAAAATATAATAGAAACAAGTGTTTTTCTCTTTCCATTCTTTTTTCTGTGCAAGAGACAGAAGTTATTGGAAATTAGAAACCCTTCGTCTTGTAACGGGAACAGTCAGAACCGGAAGCAGAACGACAGTCAAAACGGAAGCAAGCACACTTGTCACCGTGGAGACCCAACAAAGCTCGCAGGCTGAGGGCCTTGGCAGTGTCGAGGAGGAAGGCACGCAGAACCAAATTAGCCATGTTGGCTGAATCCGGAACGAACTCGAGAACCTCCATTCGAACATCCTTAGATTATAATAAGAAAAAAACGATATACAGACGGCCCTCGATATTCGCACATCTTTAAAATTACAGCTTTTTTAATAGTTTTGTCTAAACGCTTAATCGAGCAACAATGAAATACATAATGGAAACGTGGACGATAAAAGAAGCTGATAAAAACGTCAAACTTTGATAATTAAACATATGAACAAAGCGTTCATAAATCTTGACAAATTTTTGGCTATTACGGAATGAATTTCGAATTTTGTAAAACTCTGATCTGTGAATTTTAAATTCTCTAAAATTCTGCTCTGTAAATTTCAAATTCTTTAAAATTCTGCTTTGTGAATTTCCAATTTTGTAAAATTCGCTTGCGTGAATTTCCAATTGTCTAAAATTCTCCGCGAATTTCAAATTTTGTACAATTCTTTTCCATGAATTCCAAATTTTCGAAAATTCTCCTCCGTGAATTTCGACTTTTGTACAATTTTCCTCTATGAATTTCAAATTTTCGAAATTTCTTCTCTGCAAATTTCGAATCTGTAAAATTTTACTTCGTAAATTCTAACATATTTTCAGGAAGCAATTATGTGCGAAAGTTGAGGGCTGCCTGTATTTTTGTAGAGAAACGTAACGAAAACTTCTTTCTATTTATTTTTTTTAATTGATATTTTTATACATGTAGATTTGAATTTTATAATGTGCAGATAATAACCTTACGTAACACTTACGTAGGGAAACGTATTGAAAATATTTATTTATATAAAACTTCTTATTATTTCTATAATAATAATAATAATAATAATAATAATAATGTACAGATAATAACCTAACCTAACTCTCTCGTTAGTTTTTCAGATATTAATAATTGTATAATATAATTTTTTATTTTTATATAATATAATTAAAATTAAAATATAATTATATTAGATAATAATTAATTTTTAAATTATATAATATATGTATAGTATACAATTTTTAAAACAGAGAGAAATTTTACAAAAAATATGCGTGCTTTTTTTTTAAATAACTTTTAACGTTAATTTTTCAGACATTTGTAGGTTCTTCTGCACGCAAAAATTGTATTGCATACAAAGCCCTAAGTGTTCTTTTAATTTCCTACTGTTGGCACATGTCGTAACGAATATTCTAAGATTCCACAGAAATCGCTCGATCGAAGATTCCATTTTCGCGAAGCTGCAACAATTACTGCTACTGTTTTCGAGTCATAGTTTCTTCTTTATTCATCGCAACTATTTTTAAAGAAAATTTTGCTCAAAACTTTTGCATGCCACTGTAAATATTACTTAACTAAACTAACAGAAAATTTTAATGTCGCACTATTGTTTGCATGAAATTGTTATGCAAACAATGTTTAGAGTAATTCAGTGTTTTATAATGTATCTCTAAAGAAAATTTGGCTCAAAACTTTCACAAGCAACTGTACCTGACCGGATCTGGCTTGTGGCTACAGCGCACTTGCGGTCCAACTTTTGAATAACACGTGTAACTACAGGTATTCGCTTTGATGAACGCGAAGAAAGTAACTAAAACTTGATAAATAGCTAAAGAGAAATAGCGAATATACGTTTCTTCAAAATTATCAAAGAATATTTGCAGAATTAAATAGAAATAGAATTACAAATTATACGATATACGTATTACATTCCTATAGCTTCTTTTACCTTTGCGATTTTTCGACCATTTCTATTCAAATAGTAACAATGAAGACGTGGTTACTTCATTCTTGCGTTTATCAAATTTTACATAGCACTTAAGAAATTGTAAATTTCATAGTAATACGCTTTATGAAGATACAAAGAAGTTTTCTAGCGTTTCTATTAAAATAATAACGATGAAAATGCAGTTACTTAATTGTTGCACGTAAGAAATTTGATGTAGCAAATAAGAAATACTAGATTCGATAGTAATATTCCTTATGACGATAAAAAGAAGTTTTCGAACGCTTCTTGTAAAATAATAACGATGGAGATGCAGTTACTTAATTTTGCATTTATCAAATTTTGCACAGCCAATAAGAAATTGTAGATTTGATAGTAATATGCTTTATGAAGATACAAAGAAGTTTTCGAACGTTTCTATTAAAATAATAAGGAATATTTTTTATGACGATACAAAGAAGATTTCTAGCGTTTCTATTGAAATATTAACAATGAAGACGCAGTTATTTAATTTTGCGTAAACTAAATTTTACGTAGCAAATGAGAAATTCTAGATTTGACAGTAATATTTCTTATGGCGATAAGCAGTTACTTAATTTTGCGTAAACTAAATTTTACGTAGCAAATGAGAAATTCTAGATTCGATAGTAAAATTCCTCACAGTTTTCCATACCTTTCTCTACGAAAGTATAAAGTTAAGTTAAGTTAGGTTATTATCTGTACATTATAAAATTCAAATCTACATGTAGAAAAGTTTATGTAGAAAGAAAATATACGAATAGAAATAATAATAATAATATGTTTTCGATACATTTCTCTACGAAAATATTAGGTTAGGTTATTCGTACATTATAAAATTCAAATCTACATGTAGAAAAGTTTCTGTAGAAAGAAAATATACGAATAGAAATAATAATAATATGTTTTCGATACATTTCTCTACGAAAATATTAGGTTAGGTTATTCGTACATTATAAAATTCAAATCTACATGTAGAAAATTTTCTGTAGAAGAAAATATATGACTAGAAATAATAATAATAAGTTTTATATAAAAAGTAGCTTTCGATACGTTTCTCTGCAAAAGTATTAGGTTAGGTTATCATATACAAATATCTGCAGAAGAAAATATACGAATAGAAATTATAAAAAGAAATTTTCGATACATTTCTCTACGAAAGTATTAGGTTAGGTTAGGATATCTGTACATTAGAAGGTTCAATTCTGCATGTATAAAACTATCTGCAGAAGAAATCATACAATTAGAAATAATATTAATAAAGTTTTATATAAATAGAAATTTTCAATACGTTCCTCGACAAATTCAATGCCAAATGTATCAAAACACTCGTAAAAAAAAGATATAAAAAGAAATTTTCGATACATTTCTCTACGAAATTATAAAATTCAATGCCAAATGTATCAAATCAGGCTTAAAAAAAAAGATATGAAAAGAAATTTTCGATACATTTCTCTACAAAATTATAAAATTCAATGCCAAATGTATCAAAACACTTGTAAAAAAAAAAATATAAAAAGAAATTTTCCATACATTTCTCTACGGAAATATGAAGTTAGCTTTTTGGTTACTAACTATATGTTAGAAAATTCAATTTTGCATGTATAAAAATATCTGCAGAAGAAAATATATGAATAGTAATAACAGTAATAATAAATTTTATATAAAAAGAAGTTTTCAATACGTTTCTCTACGAAAGAGAATAGAAATTTTTCGATTATTATATTTATTAGATTAGATTATTATCTCTACGTTATAAAATTGAATTCCAGATGTATCAAAATACTTGCAGAAAAAAAGATATAAAAAGAAGCTTTCGATACACTTCTGATACAATCTTTTCGATACAAAAGCATTAAGTTAGGCTATCCATCCATTAGAAAATTCAATTCTGCATGAAGTAAAGTACACGCAGAAACATAAAGATATTCAATGGCTGGTAGAAACGTGATGCAAGCATTTCCGTAACGCGTGTGAGTGGAAAAACTTCGCGTAGGCCGTCATGTTGAATCGATGCTGCGTCTATGACATCATCGATGGCGTAATCACAAAAACTATGATCCATGACACAGATCAAATGCTCCTTGTAGACGATTGCGTCTCGAGAAGGCAAACGGTTAACCGACAGCAGAGAGAATTATTCGTTCTAATCGCGATTATTTGAATTTCGAACGTTTCGAACTTTTCTACAATTATTTTCAAATTTTCTGTTCTATTCTCGCGTAATTCAAAAGTACGTGCTGAATGTTACTTTATATGGATTAAGTAATAAGATTTAGTTGAAGTCGCGTGCACACTTCGATGGTTTATGTTATGTTATGACAAGACAACTCTCGACTTTCGCACGTAATTGGTTCTTGAAGATGTGTGCGAATGTTTAATCTTCGAAAGTAGAGGGATGGAAAAAAATATGCAGCAAAAACTGCGTTTTAAAGTATTAATTTACTTATCGTAACGTATTAACCCTTTGCACTCGATGACTTTTTCGATCGCAGATCATTTTTTCTATTACCAATTTCTTGGAGAATACAACTAATCTCATTTTTCAACAGTTGAAAATGAATTTAATCTACACTCGAGCTGATTTCACCTTACAAATTCATTTTTATGGGGCTTCAAAACTTAAAATCAGTCGATGAAGAACTCCTGTTGCTGTATGAAACACCATGGCAACTATCAGTCGCCTCTCGAGCGCAAAGGGTTAATTAATTATATTAATTATATACAATTACATTTATCTTATATTTATTTTTTTAACGAACGAACCATAACCTCGATATTAACTGAATTTAGAAAGCTTTTCGAGTTTGGAAGCTTTTTTCGAGTTTGGCAGCTTTTCAAGTTTAAGAGCTTTTATGCTTTACTACGACATCGCGACGATCATTTTTCTAATAGTTCCATATTTTGCGATTAAAAATCCTAAATATGAATAAACCATAACCTCAAACTTGACGCCATCTTTAATCGAATCTCTATACATCTTATATTTCTATATATCGTTTATCTCTTATCTCTTAATATCGCTTTCGAAGAATATTATTTAATGAACCAACCATAACCTCAATATCGACTTAATTCCACTGAAATAAATGACATTTAAACGCTTTTATCCTTTGCTACTACAGCCAGCCCTCGACTTTCGTACATAATTGCCTCCTGAAAATACGTACGAACGTTGAATGTTCGAAAGTATTGGGATGGAAAAAGATAAGCAACAAAAACTGTGTTTTAAAGTGTTTGCTTATCAATACTAGGTAATTTTCTTGTCAACTTGTCAAGAGTTAGTCGAATACCACCCATTTCTTTCTTTTAGAAAATTTTAGAAAATCTGAAATTCATAGAGTAAAATGTCAAACTAATAAAAACTTGTTATACATCGCTAAATGAAAAAAAAGAAGCGAATATAAATTACAACAAAATTTTAGAGTTTGCAAGTAGCAGTCGAGTAATTGTCCTGCAACTGACAACATTTTCAAGTGAATTTCAAATGAAACACTTGAAATAGTAGAGAGTTGTCGACGACTGAGCTGCTAAATTGAAAAATAACTCTTACTGCAAAGGGTTAACCCTTTACGCTCGAGAGGCGACTCGCCACGGTGTTTCACACAGCAGCTGGAGTTTTTCATCGACTGATTTGAACTTTTGAAGCCCTACAAAAATGAATTTCGAAGGTGAAATTAGCTCGAGCGAGGATGAAATTGATTTTCAGCTGTCGAAAAATTAGATCAGTTGTATTCACCAAGAGATTAGTGATAGAAAAAATGACGTGTGTCCGAAAAAGTGGTCGAGTGCAAAGGGTTAAATGCCATTTACAAATTTCGAACTCAAATCTCTTTTATTAGGTTGGAAACTATGAAACGAGCGATCATCTGCAGTTGCGTCAATTCGTGCGGCACATATGAGTTGAATTTTTTTACTTTATTTATTGCACGCAAATGTTTTAACACAGCTGTACGACTAGTTCCTAGTTTAGACCCAAGTTGTTCGACTAGTTGTGCGTGGATCGTATTCCACAGTCGTCCTTAATTCTTCGTTATCAATATGGGCTGGTGTTCTTCCTCGAGGCTCATCGACGATACTCAAATTGCCAGAACGAAATTTTTCGAACCAATATCCAGCATTCTTTTCATTGTTGGATCCATCTCTGATCCTGATTAATATTTCTCGAGGCTTGAGCTGCGGTACGATTTAATTTAAACTCGAACAAGAATGGTGTCAATCTGGTTTAGGATGAAAATAAAATAAAAATGGGATACAAAGACGAAAAAATTGTAGAAAATGAGTAAGAAGAATACCTTTAAGCTTTCTAAATAAAAATATCGAGCGCACGTTACAATGTATCTCTCTCAGTCACAACTGAACACAGACTAAACAAAAAAGGCCCGTTTCATAGTTTTCAACCTAATAAATGTACATTTTGGAAATTTAAGACAGTGTCAAATTATACTAAGAAGAAACAGCTTCGGCTAAACATTAACAAAATTAAGAGTTGGATCTTTTAAAAACTCTGCTTCCTTCGACACTGAATCATACTTCAAGTTTACTATAAAAAAAAGTTGTTCTTATTTATTATAATTTATTATTTATTATGTTTTATTATGGGAGAGCTTCAGATTTTCTGACACTATTTCGGCAATATTATATGATCGCTGCGTATGGCAATGGTAAAATTATTGTCCGGTTACACGTGTCTAAACGATGGCTAACTCCACGTTGCTGTCAACTTACTTTCCGAACGAACTGTTTACGGAATGATTATGTACCGGCATTTGATCATTTACCCTGCTTAGTTGCATTATTTACCATTTTTAATAATTATTTACCATACTAGATTATATATAATGGGCGATGTATTTTCAAGTTTAACAGATAGATGGAGTCACAGTAGCCCAGTGATCAAAAAATTTGCGAGTTCAAGTCTCCTTTCATTAAATTTTTTTTTTTTTTATTTTATTCTTCCTTACCCTATTCTATCTTATGTTATTCTTATAATATTCATTTATTTGAAATTTTTTTATTTTATTAAGCTGGTGCATTGATCCAAAGTTTTATTGGGCCAGCGCGCAGCAACCCAATGATCAAAAGCTTGCGCGTTCAAGTCTCCCTCTTATGAATTTTTATTTTTTTTTATTTTTAATTTCAATTCTCCCTCCCCTTCTTTTCTCTATTTATTCCTATGCTACTCCTTTATACTATTCATCTAATTATTATTTAATATTTCCACTGCTCCCTCATTTTTTTTTTTATTATTTTTATTCTTATTCAATCTCAATACTATTATTATTAACTATTTCTCTATTTTCTACGACTTTATTATTATTTATCTATCTATTTAATACCTGTTATTATTCTATACCGTGATTAAATGTTTAATGCACTATTATTCGCCCCTATTATTATTCTTGTGTCATCTCTCTGTCGGGACTGGCCCCATCCTCCTTATTTCAGTGAAGGAACCGGATTTTCCCCCGGCGGAGAGATGACTTTCCGCCTCTGGGGCTGGCGAACGGTTAAAAGTAAACACCGTCCACCTCAAGGGTCCAGAGGCGGGTGTAATAACCGAATGTTACTCTATCGATTTCCATTGTTCTTTATCTATATGTTATGTTGCTTTCAACCTTCTATATGATTTATCCCGATCATCACGTCTACGACTGTATATACGACTCCTTTTTCGTTAATAATCTTTTATGTATCCTAAATCTGTTCATCTAGTTTAACCTGCTTATCTCTGTATTCTTTTTGTTCGAATACGAGTATTTATCCTACGATCAGGTGAGAATGCACGTATATTTACTGCTAAATTTGCTATTATTTAATTTATGCTTTAATCGGTTTATTTGTCAGTCCACGAGGGCCATTGTTTCATGGTTTATTTATTTATTTATTTTCATTGTTACTTCTTCCTAAGAAATGCATGTCGCGTCTATGTATATTGTCTATTCTATGGCTAGCGCGATAGTAATTTCCCTATACCCACGTGTCTATCTTGTTTCTTATTTATTTAGGATCCGTACTAATATCGGGCACCGTGTTGTACGCGCGTGCATTGCCTTATGTGAGGTAAAGTGCATATATATATATCGAGTTTAGGTTAGGTTAGGTGTATTTAAGCTGTAATTTGACGTAATTGTCATATATCGAGACTATCGTAAGTAAAGTGTAATATATAATAATTTGATTTTAGAGACTAAGTACATATATACCGAGTTTAGGTTAGGTTAGGTGTATTTAAGCTGTAATTTGAGATAATTGTCATATATAGAGTCGAAATTATCGTAAGTAAGTAGAAATAAAATATATAATAATTCCACTTTAGTTCTAGGATAGTTTTATTACTATTTATTATACCGTTTAGGTTCGTTATTGCGCGCGGTTTGGGAGTCGAGTAACTGTTTTTATTGTTATGTTATTTTTTGTTCGTCGCTGTCTATACGATTGTTACAAATTGAACGTCCAATGTACTTTTCGGTTATATTATCCCAAGTATGGTGTGTTTTTAACTATTTGTGTGTTATCGAGATTAAAATCGATTTCGCGATATCCTTTCTTTCTACTCATTCTGGTAATTTCGGTTTTTTCAGGGGCTATTGCAAGATCCAGGTCGCCAAGCAATCGGATAACGCGGTGAAAAGTACGAGCGATCAAATCTCTAAGAATGGTAAGGTTTTTCGCCTTGAATAACAAACCGCTATCATCTGCGTAACCTATAACCTGCGCGTAGTCATTTTCACGTACACGTTAGTCGTTATGTTCCCCGCGTTATTATTATTATAGTATACCACGCTTCTATCGCTCAAATAGTTGCTGATCGATTTGATTAAATATAATGGAATTTTCGTTTCTTTCAACGCGTTTATTATATGCGTCCACTTTAAAGTATTGAATGCGTTTTTAATGTCCAACGTCATGAACGCGCACCATAGTTTCCTATTAATTGATTCGGTGGTAGTTTCGTATAATTTATTTAAGGCGTCTATCGTGCTTCTGTGTTTTCTAAATCCGTATTGCCTCGGGTGTAGTCGGTTCGAGATTCCTTGTTTCTCGATTCTTTTTCGAACTATGGTTTCCCATATTTTGGATAGGCCTCCCAGCACGCATAAGGGCCGATGGTCGTTACTTTTTTCCCCTTTGCATCCAGGCTTCTTTATCAGGACTAGTCTCGCTCTTTTCCAGTCGTTCGGGATGTATCCGATACGCAATGTGGCATTCATTATATAGCCTCTTCATGTCCTCGGTTTTATTAATAACGAGCCATTTGCTTATAATCAACGGTATACCATCTGCACCTTGCGCTTTATCGAATTGGACCTCTTCTATTACTCGTTGCAGTTCCGTGTCCGTGATCGGCTCCGCTTCTTCTTCTTCTTCTTCTTATTCTTGTTCCTCCTCGTTGCTACGTTGTTGGTACATTTTCCTTTTTATTTCTATGTTTTCTCTCTCCTCTATAGTCGGAATCGTGGGATTTACCGTTATGAACAGGTCCGCCATGATTTGTTTTATATTTTCATGAACCATTGCACCGCCGCTTGTATAGTTGCCCTTCAATTTCTTCATGACTACTGCCTTGTACGGTTGGCCCCATGGGTCAATATCTATGATTTTAGAAAGTTCTTCCATCTTGGCTTCTTTACTTTTACGTATCGCTGCTTTAACATTGCTCTTATCGATTCTAAGTTCTTGTCGCAGCTTCGCGTATTCCTCTATTCTTTGAGATTTCCTTATTCTGGTTAGTTTTCTTCTAGTTTTGTTCGCTAGCGTTATCAGATTTTTAATTTTTTCGTCCCACCAGTACTTGGGTTGACATTTTCCCTGATATTGCTTCTTTTTACGTAGCGAGGTTTCTACCGTTTGGGCGATGGTTCTATTGTATTCTTCAATCCATAGCTTGTCCTGTTGCATATCTCTAAGTCGTTTCGTTCTCATTATTTTTTCGTATGCTTGTTCGAATCGATTCCAATCTATATTTTTCCCATCGTATCAGATGTGGCTATCTTTTTTAATTTGATTATTTTCTGGTTTCAGGTCTATTTCGTGGTACACGTACAGGTGATCCGTTGCCGTATACCATTCGAGTGTCTTGGACGTTCCGACGTACGGGTATAAAGTTGCGTTTACGAATGCGATATCGATTTTTGATTTCTTACCATCTCTGTAGAACGTGTGGTCGCCTACGGTGTCTATGATCGCGTAATCGTTGGTTATTGTGAATTCTATTATGCTCTGGCCCCTTGGATTAGTTATTCTATCCCCCCCCCCCCCCATTCTTTGCCTCTCGCATTAAAGTCCCCTGTGACAACGATTTTCTTGGATTTACTTTTAGTTTTGCTATTTATTATTACTTCCTGCAGTATCTCGATTCTCTTCGTGAACGAATCAAAATCTATATTCGGAGAGATGTACACGCTAGTGACAAGGATATCTTGGATTCCTACAGCTGCTATTCCTTTCTCGGAGCATTCCGTCCCGTACGTGTAATTTATATTATTATATCCTATTATCCACAGAGCCGCGTCGCCCGAACTATCGGGGATCACTTTGAGCATGATCGCTGTTTGCTGCATAATATCTTGCGCTATACTGCATCTATTAAGGTTTATTTGCAATATTTTTACGAAGATGGTAGCATTCTTGCCTCCGCTAGTTGTTTCTTATACATTGGGCAGTTGTACGCTTCTGCTACGAGTTTTATTTTGGGATCGGTTAATCCTGCCGCCAGGCATAGTATGCATTTAGGCTCGGATGCCAAACAGGTGGATATATTATGCCCGTCCTTGCCGCATCTTCTGCATATTTCTTTCCTTTCTAGTATTTTCTTACATTCTCTGGTTTGGTGTCCGAACTCGTGGCATTTAAAGCATCGTATAATCCTAGGAAGGTATCTAAAGTTACATCGCGTAAGTATCCTAATCTTAGCTTGCTAATTTTCTTTAATTCTTCCGCAACGTTCTGTGTGACTTCGACGATGGCCACTTGGTTGCCGTTCATGGTAGATTTTAACATTTTAACTATTATTTCTCCTTCTTTCTCGATATTTAAATTACTCTGCAGGTCTTGTCTCAGTTCATCCTTTGTGATGATAGCTATCTTCGATTGGAGATGCACCGTGTTAAATTTATCTTCCAATTGTTTCCTTATGCCGCTTATTCGCTCGTTTACGCCTTCTTTCCGCGAAAATTCCATTAATATGTACCCGTTTCTTGACTTTCTGACTTTTTCTACCACTTTTAACTCGGTTCTCACTTTACCTACAACCTCTCTGTACGTATCTTCATACGTTCTATCTTCGGTGACTTTTGCTATCATTGCTTCGTTTCTTCTTGCTCTGTTCGGTATGTCGTATCTTCTTGTTCCTATTTTGGCTTTATCCGCGTAGCTGATTTTATCTTGGGGCAGATTGGTATCGTCGTTGTTGCCCATTGCGTTTCTTCGCGGACGTACCAATGTCCATTCTTCCTCTCGTGTTCTTGGATGTAACGTGTTCTTTGCCGTATCCGGGGTCTAATTTCCGCTGTTGCTTCTAAGTTCTTTTTACGAATTCTTGATCGTACTGCGGTGAGATCTCTTTTCTTTTGGTGTTTTTAAGTTCTTCCGGTGCAGCTGGGTGAATCGATGCAGTGGTTTGCGTATTCTTCTCAGCGGTTTGTTTGCGCGTTTGCGATTCCGGGTTCTCGTCCACGTATTGCTTACATTCCTTCAGAGTTTTAACATCTTCCGACATGTACTTTATTTTCTGTAGTAAGAGCATCATATCCGTTTTCTTGATATGTCTAATATTCGCGATTAGGTCTTTAGCGTACTTGTATAATTCTGTGTTTTTCTTTTCTAGGCCCAGGATAAGATCGTTTAGCAAGGAATCCTTGAATCGTTCCTTGCTCCTGTCACGCTGTGTTGCCATAGGTGAGTGTAAACTCACGTCCTCGTCTTCCAAATCAAGCGTCACATGAGCTGGCGCCTCGATCGGTGTTTGTTTCAATGATAATAATAATTCTTTGTTGTTAATATCCCCAGTTACGTTATAATTCATATTGTTATTATAGCCGACGCATCGTGGTGGAGGGAGCGGGCAGCAACCGGAGCGGGTACACCTAACCATTGGTCTTCCCGGTACTCCGAGGGGCTCCGGCTACTTTTTACCCTTCCGGAACACTCGGACGAAGGGAGCTCGCTCGTCAATCCGATATGGGGCTCCGACACCCCATATGCAACCACCACTACCTTGCCAAGGTACCGAAGCGGTCGGTTCCGGGCCGCAGCCGGTGGGGTCATCTCGGTATTTTCGAGAAAATACAGGCGGAGCGGGTAACGGCGGGGATATTGCAGGTCCATCCACCAATCCTAATGCCTGCACCGTTCCCGCATTCGCCACTCCCGATGAGCCACCGGCTACGGTCAGCATCGATTCGTCTATTCCCATCGGTATTCCAGTCGTGTCCTAAGGATATGCCGTTGTCGTCGAGAGACAGTTAGCGCTCCTTTTTCTTTTTAATTTTTAATTTACAGTCCTAAACTCCCTTAACACGTTCGTCGCCCAACGCGATTTGGTTGAGTTTCTCCCAGGGCCCAAATCCGACCGTCGGAGCTCCGAAACGTAAACAGAGCCATAAACGGAAAATAACAGGGATGCAACTCAAATAGGCACTCGAGTAATGTTTTCGAACCTTCGATTCATTACAAAGTGTTTAGTTTTGAAATGGGGAGGGCGATAATGTTTTGGACTAGAGGACTGTCTGGGATCTCACTGCAGTTATCCCCGATCCTTCATTTAGTCGAGACGCACGTTAGTTATCCTCAATATGTTCATTGGACATCGTAAAAATATAATTGAAAGTGAGGAGAGTAGTGATGACGAAGTAGTGAGTTTTAGAAGAAAAGTGATAAATAGAATTGCATCAAGTTCAAACTCGGATACCGAGGAATCATATACAAGTGAAGACATAGATGATATATTGGAAAATCTTGCTACAGACGAAGAAGAGGAGCTGAACTCTGTTGATGATTCATTGGATAATATCCAGTGGAAGGAATTTGCTAACAGGCAACATTCATTTACATTCACCGGGAAAGCTGGGCTTCTGATAGATTTGCCGTCTGATATTAGCGCAAGTGAAGTGTTTTCGCTATTCTTAGACGACAAAGTCATAAGCCTTTTAGTTACAGAGACTAATAGATATGCAGAGCAGAAGTTGCATCAACAAGAAATGTCTGAACATGCCCGACTGAACAGGTGGAAACCGACCACTTCTGCAGAAATTACAAAATTTATAGGACTAATGATTTGGATGGGTTTGGTACAGACACCGCTCGTTAGATGTTGGTCAACGTACCCTATCCTCAATTTTCCATTGCCGCGTAGCAAGATGTCCCGTAATCGTTTCGAATTACTATTAGCAAATTTGCATTTTGCAAATAACGAAACGATAGAAGAGGGTAGCAGACTTGGAAAAGTTTTGCCACTCCTAAACCTATTGACGGCAATTATCAAAAAGTTTTTTCACCGGGTGAAGATATTTTAATCGATGAAACAATGGTTCCTTGGAGAGGACGATTAATATTCAGACAATACATCCCAACAAAATCTCATAAATATGGCATAAAGCTTTTCAAATTGTGCTCCACAGAAGGGTATACATGGTCTGCGAAAATATATTCTGGACGAAATGCCAGCGGAAGAAGGCAAGTTGGCATAGCTGAAGATGTCTGCATTGAACTCGCAGATAAATTGATAAATGAAGGACGAACTTTGTTTGTCGACAAATTTTACACAAGCTATGAATTAGCAGTCAAATTTTTAAAATTCAAGACGCATGTCGTTGAGACTGTGCGGTACAACAAAAAATGTATGCCACAATTTGTAATGTCATACCCATTGAGGAGAGGTGAAATGATAGCAAGAGAAGACGACAACGGTATTGTGGTGCTCAAGTGGAGGGATGTTCGCGATGTTAGGATGTTATCAACAAAACATGCACCTATTATGACTTCAACCTCCGATTCTACTCATCGAGGACGTCCTCCTAAACAGAAACCTTTGGCGATACTGGTATACAATAATGGAAAAACTGGGATCGACAGGAGCGACCAGATGGTGTCATATGCCACAACAATACGTAAAAGTATCAAGTGGTATAAAAAATTAGCATTACATTTGCTTTTAGGAACAAGTATAGTAAATGCTCACATTGTGTACCAGAGGGCCACAAATAAAAAAATAGAAATAAGAAAATTTCGGGAGCTTCTCGTTACCGAATGGTTGTCCCCGGAAAATGCTACGCTCGACTATAATAGAAATAAAACAAGGAAGCCTGTAAGGAGAATGTGTGCCCTATGTTACCAGAAGAGGAGGCAAACTGCTGAACGCCAAGAAGCGAGAAAAAATGTAAAAAAAACTACGACCTATTGTTCAAATTGTCCAAAATCACCTCAAGTGTGTTTGAAATGCTTCAACCAACACCATGTATAGTATAATATGTATATTTTCAGCATTTTTATATTCTATATCCTACATTCATATTTCAGTGCTTATTCCATTACATTCCTTTTAAAAATCCAACTGCAAGTCCTATTAACTTGAATAAGAAGAGCGTCACCCATATTTGGGTGACGGGTATTGTTTTAGGTCTCCTGGGAGCGCTGACAACCCTCCACCTTCCTCGCAGTGAGAGGGCCGGTACCGACGATCGCCATAGACAACGCGAGCGCTCCATGTTTTTCTACTCTAATTCAATTATAATACTATTGAATATAAATGTATACTATGTAGCATAGAATAAGAGAAAATAAAAACAAAAGACTTTTCTGGTACGCAGAGAGAGATGTAGTTATATATATATATACCCACAGGGAAACTGTCGCCTGGACTGCATTGCTATTATTTAATTATTATTCCCGGTTTTATCGAGGATACGCTTTATATACGAGACTACTCTTGCGCTTCTTTTTATTTCCTAAGATTTTGTCCTAATTTATTATGATTTTATTATGATTTATTATGGAAGAGCTTCAGATTTTCTGACACTATTTCGGCAATATTAAATGATCGCTGCGTGTGGCAATGGTATAATTATTGCCCGGTTACACGTGTCTAAACGGTGGCTAACTCCACGTTGCTGTCAACTTACTTTCCGAACGAACTGTTTACGGAATGATTATGTACCGGCATTTGATCATTTACCCTGCTTAGTTGCATTATTTACCATTCTTAATAATTATTTACCATACTAGATTATATATGAGCGATGTATTTTCAAGTTTAACCGATAGATGGAGTCACAGTAGTCCAGTGATCAAAAAATTTGCGAGTTCAAGTCTCCCTTATTTTTTTTTTATTTTTATTCTTATTCAATCCTAATTTACTCTTAATACTATTATTATATACTATTTCTCTATTTTCTCTACGATTTTATTATTTATCTATCTATTTAATACCTGTTATTATTCTATACCGTGGTTAAACGTTTAATGCGTTATTATTCGTCCTTATTATTATTCCCCATCCTCCTTGTTCCAGTGGAGGTGCCGGATTTTCCCCCGGCGGAGAGATGACTTTCCGCCTCTGGGGCTGGTGAACGGTTAAAAGTAAACACCGTCCACCTCAAGGGCCCAGAGGCGGGTTCGATAACTGCCCTGAAAAAAGTTTGAGAACCGCTGAGATCTAGGTTTTACTCTTTTTTTTTTAAGCGAACGAAAATTGATATGAAAGAAAAAGCGAATACGATGGAGTATAACTTTTGCGTTTAACAAGCAACTGCTTTGCACTATCCTTTGATCGAAATTAGAGTGTGTATAAGCATTTGTTTCATATAAAACATGATACGTGGTGGAAACATTTTTTGTTGGAATATCGTTATATTAACAAAATGAAGCTGATACTTCGTTATTTGCCATTCATCGTTTACTTTCAATGCCCCTCTAATTATCGAACGATTGCGAACATTTAAGCGCGATTCAGAGTTATCCAAATTTTCCAATCATTTCATTGGTTGCAAGTTTCAAAATTTTGTTTCAAAATATCGAAAAAGACGACAGGCTTTCTCCTGCGGGGACAAAGAATCGCGGGTCGATAATTAGACAGTTGAATTGTGTTGTTACTTTTGGTTGCATGTTTCGTTTAGGATACTCGTGAAGATAATTCTACGTAACAACTGTAGAACGCGGATACAATGATTCTCGAGAATACCCGCGGAAGTTTTAAAAAAAGCAGACTTTGGAATTTGGAAGGTGATAAGTTTAGAGATGATTTTTAGTTATTCGAAATGCGAGGAGTACGTTATTTTCCCAAGAATTGTATCATTTTTTTTTGTCTTTTTTTTTTGGTTTTGTTTTAGGCAGCTTGGGTGTGCACCTGTCCCACCATCTAGTAGCGCTAAATTACATTGAACGTGTGTACGATTATTAAATACATATAGTTACAGCCACTTGTATTATTACTGTGAATCGTATTAAAACTGTAACAAATCCTATCGGTAAGCAGGTGTCAAAAGGCCAGAGAATTTTTGCACGCGTGCCGTACAATGAGATGAGAGAGTCTACTGTACAATCTCTGAAAAAAAAAGCGTACCATTGCATGGTGTTAACATCTATATACGATATATAAATACTGTGCTGTTAATCGTTCAGGGAGACGTGTACCAAAGAGAGAACGTTCCTTCTGGATCGTTCGTGCGCGAAATAAACTCAGACGGTGATCGAGCAAACATTTAATTTCTCGCGGCAAAATTTTCAAACCGAGCGCACTTCGCGATTGGCTCGAATGCTTTTAAAAAATTCTAATCACGTACAGTTTCGACTTTTCGTTCTCGCACAGATTTTTCAAAGATATGTATGCGAACAGAGATATTAAGTGAGCGTCAACTTGGCCGTGTGGAGCATTTTTGGTTAGTTTCATAAAGACAACGCATAAGTATGTAGTTACACGACTCGTGTGACAGAATGAGATCACTTTTTGCAATAAATGTGCCGTTACAAATTATGCGTGGTATTGTGTTAGTGGTGATACATAAAAAAAATAAATATATGTATATATAAATAAAATAAATAATAAATAGGACAGAATGCATGTCTAGGATTAAGTTACAAAACATTTTATTTCTACGTGAGAGTGCTCGCCAAAAATCGCTACTCGAAAAATAGATCGTTTACGGTGTGTAGAAAGAAACTCAAAATTAACAATACGGATTAGTCCGTTAAAGCTCTCGCGGAACGTTCGCGTGAGGGCGGTTATATTAAAATTATTGTGAAATGTACAGGCAAATTTCAGGTGGATGCATGTATGCTTCTAGACGCCGCATATTAAGTAATATCCTGGATTCAAATGGAACATTCGAGGACATCCGAATTTAGAACAAAATATATTTCAAATGTTCGCTGGTAGTTTAAAGCCTTCGCATCGTGTCGTAATACTACCCCTGCCATCTTTCCCAAAATGATAGACTACCTCTTACTTCTTCTACATATTATCGTGAAAGATCGATATCTAGCGAACGTCGATATTCTCCGGTGAATCTGAGAATTCGGAAAATCGCTTGGCGAATGTACGAGATGTTTGCTGAATAATTATGCAGGCAGATGTCGACATTCGGTTGAATAAAAATATTTCTATATTGCGTTGAGACAAGAACGCAACGTTTTAATGTGTCATTTATGTGGAAATAGGAGAAAGTTTAATTGTTTTAAGTGTCAGATGGCGCTATCCAAGGGCGGATCGAGACAATTAGGGGCTCTGAGTAGTGAAAATTTCAGATTCCAGGAGCGGATTTAGACACATGGGAACTCTAAGCATTGCAAATTTGGGGATCCCCAAGCGCGTCTCAAGGTAAAATGAGCGCCCTGACTAATGAAAATTTCAAGATTCCTCCCAGGAGGATTTCAGATTTCCCCCAGGGGCGGATTAAGACACATGGAGATCCTAAGCGTTGCAAATTTTGGGATCCCCAGAGGCGTATCAAGAAAAATGGGAGCCCTGAGCAATGAAAATTATAAAATTTCCCCAGGGGCGAATGAAAACAAGTGGAGGCCCTAAGCATTGAAAATTTTAAAGCCCTCAGGGGTGGATCAAGAGAAGTTAGGATCCTAAGTAGTAAAAATTTTGCACCCCCCCCCCAAAAAAAGTGCAATTTAATGGCCATAAAATTAAAATTTCGTTTTTAGATTTGTTCGATTATTTCATGGTTTTTCTTAACTATTTCGGTAATTTTAAAAAAAATTTTGCATTTTTTACATTGTTTTGGAAGTGGGACAAAATTTTTACCATCTAGGGCCCCCACGTGTCTAGAACCGCCCCTGAGGGAAATTGAAACTTTTACCACTTGGGGCCCCCAATTTCCTTGATATGCACCTGAGGACCCACAATTTTCACCGACGTGCTCCCCAGTTGCTTTAATCCGTCCAAGAGGACTCCAAAATTTGCAATGCTTAGGGCCCCCGTTTTCCTTAATTCGTCTCTGAAGGAATCTTGAAATTTTCATTACTTAGAGCCCCCATTTTCCTTGATACACTCCTGGGGATCCGTAAATTTGCAATGCTTGGGGCCCCCACTTGTCTTAATCCGTCCTTGAGAGAATCTTGAGATTTTCATTACTGAATGCCCCCATTTCCCTTGATACACTCCTGAGTACACCAAAATTTTCAATGATGAGGGCCCCATTTGCATTAATCCATCCCTAAGAATTAAATTTTCACTGCTCAGGACTCTCACTTGTCTTGATCCGCCCCTGAAGACTGAAATTTTTAATGATGACGGCCCCATTTGCGTTAATTCAACCCTTTGCACACTCGGATGTCGCAATTCTGAAGAAATTGATGGCTGATTACGAAAGTTAAAAACTTATTCCATTGCAAGTTTTTGAAGAACGCACAATTTCCCCAAAGCTTTCTATCGAAATGGAAACTTTCTGTTGCTAGAAAATTTGCTTGGTAATAGTTTCTATTGCTAACTTTTGTTTCAGCAATAGAAAACTGCTGAAAAAGCGTCGAGTGCAAAGGGTTAATCCGCCCCTGCATTTTACTTTATTTAGCCCTTTGCACTCTACTGCTTTCTGGACGTTGGCAATATTTCAATAGAAAACTTGAGGAAAAATGGAAGTTTTCTATTGCTGGGAGACGTTGGCAATAGAAGCTAGAAACATTGCTAAAATAACAATATTTAGCAATAGTTTTTAACGCTAGCGACTCTCAGCAATAGAAAATTTCCGTTCCAATAGAAAATTTGAGAGAAATTTTCTTATGTTTCTAATGTCAATTCTAATGTCCCCTCGGAGGAAACATCCGAGTGCAAAGGGTTAGTATAGCATAGCATAATTTTCTTTTCTTCTCTCTGACTGCGTCCTCTCTCTCTTACGTTTCAACCTTCACCAGAGTTTATCTCTGTTTGTCGACATATACCGCAACATTGTTCGAACAAACGTAACCAAATATTCGATCTCTCAGTGACACATTTGGTACGCGTCGACGTTCACAGAAAAATATCGATAATCTCCAATTTCAGTCTTTCACGGTAACATATATCTCATTTGCATAGCACACAACTTGCACGAATACTTATTCAAATACGCGTACGACGTGCACGTCCACAAACGTGTCTGTGGACGCATAAAAAAGGGCAGACGAAATGGAATGAATAAGTGTTCCACAGGCACAAGTTGGGAAGAGAAAAATGAAAAAACAATACAACAAAAGTATGTTAAGTAGATACACGGAAATATTAACGCTTAGCCAACACTTTCTTCTATCAATAATTCTTGACTTAAAATTGTTCACGTTTGAGTAATATCATTCATCTATCGTTACTTTCATTAATTATTTCATTTTCTATAAGAAATATGTGATTCAAGATCGTTAAAAACCAAATAGAATCGTCCAATTAAATAATTTTTACAACGCAAACTGTACAGTTTTCGAAAATCAGCATCTTTTTTTCGTTTCTTCTTTTCTCGTTCACTTCAACCTTTCTCACAGTAATTTATACGTGCTTTTATGTCAGCTGAATGGCTCAGCAATCGTAACGATGCTCCTAAATTTCGTTCAGCGCTAGCATACGATTATTGTCACGAAATAATCGTGTGAAATGTAAAGAATGGGTAGGTGCGCACTCATACCGTTCGCCTTCTTGCGCGCGATGATAGAAGAAGGAAAGAAGAGAACAAATCGTCTCGAGGACGTCTAGTCTTTACAAACCTAATTGCGGGCAGTTAACATTGTCTTAAAACTTAAAAACTCCGACGATTGTAAATCGCAGGACGCTCGCGAATGTATAAAACGATCATTTATGCGGACCTATTAATTAATTGAAATCTTCTGAAAGAAATTTTTTTTATTGAAAATTGTTGGATTCCGGGATCCGACGAACGCGACGGAATCAAAGCAACACTTTTACGAAGAGACTTTCAGAGCTTTATTGAAACACTGGTTCCGCACGTAAGAGACGACTACAGTATTCTGACTATGGCGAAGAGTGGTTAGTATTTATAGGGTTGAGGGTGAGTAATCTGAGGTACGAAGGTTAACAGACAATCAAAGGGCAGGATGAGTGAGTAGGATACGGGAGGCTAGAGAAGTTGGAATTCGGAACTATGATTCAGAAAGGAGTTTATGCTGTATTATCAATGTTGTAATTGGGTTGGTCACGCAACAAAATATTATTCGACTTATCGTTGCATTTTTTTAGTGAGAAATAAAGCATCATTCGAATTTTTGTCTTAATTAATGATGCCTTTTGTTTTAGATTTTTTATCGAAATTTGTGGAAAAAGATTTAAGAAAAAGTAAATTATTTTTCTATGGACTATTTCAAATGACTAATTTCTTCTTTTACATTTTTCTGGGAGAACAAAATTGTGTTTCAATATTCTTTTCTATTTCGAAACGTTTCTAAATTCTAATATTTATTTCTAACTTTATTTTTAATTCATTTTTAATAGTTTGCAATATTGGCAAGTATTACAGGTACTTGGTATGAAATTTAAAAACAATTCTCTAGTCCTAACAATTGAATTATTTATTATTTATGGATACAACTAAGACCTAAAGAAGAAATAAAGACTTCCTTTGAATAAATAATAATAATTAATTTGCTCTCTAATTGCTGGGAGCCACGGTTTACGACTATTTATTAACAACAATTAATCATTTTTCTCTTATAATGTTTTATCAAAATAATTCAACGATACATAAAAACCGCAGAATTATGTTAATTATACAAAGTGATGGTTATTTCGAAATTTGTTTAAACCACGCTTTTTGAAAATATTTGTATATCGTTAAATTTGAAATCAATCGCAAGCAGCGAGTGTCCTCGCAAACACGTACATGTGTGTGTGTGTGTGAGTGTGCGCGCGCGCGTGTGTGTGTGTGTAAAGCATGAAATTTGAAGTTTATGTTGATATTTTGTTAATAAATATCCTACTTTTCCTGTTTGATAATTCATTCTTTGGTTTGTAATACAATTTGTTACAAATTAAAATATTGCAAATTTCATATAAGTTAGGTTAGGTTTTGTAATTGGTAATTTGTCACAAGTTAAAATATTGCAAATTCATAATTTGCCACAAATTAAAATATTACAAATT
Source organism: Xylocopa violacea (assembly GCA_963969225.1). Taxonomy (NCBI): domain Eukaryota; kingdom Metazoa; phylum Arthropoda; class Insecta; order Hymenoptera; family Apidae; genus Xylocopa; species Xylocopa violacea. The sequence continues at coordinate 21,779 of CAXAJV010000673.1, forward strand.
CATAATTTGCTACAAATTAAAACATTGCAAATTAAAATAGTGCAAATTTGGAAATTGTTGCAAATTAAAATAGTGCAAATTTGGAAATTGTTGCAAATTAAAATAGTACAAATTTGGAAATTGTTGCAAATTAAAATATTGCAAATTTCGGAAAGATTAGGTTAAGTTAGGTTTTGCAATTCGTAATTTACCACAAATTAAAATATTGCAAATTTGTAATTCGTTGCAAATTAAAATATTGCAAATTTGTAATTCGTTGGAAATTAAAATATTGCAAATTTGTAATTCGTTGCAAATTAAAATATTGCAAATTTGTAATTTGTTGCCAATTTCATAAAGGTTAGGTTAGGTTTCGCAATTCATAATTTGCCAGAAACTAAAATATTTCAAATTTGTAATTTATCACAAATGAAATATTGCAAATTTAAATGTTGCAAATTTATAATTTGTTGCAAATGAAATATTGCAAATTTGTAATTCGATACAAATTTGTAATTTATTGCAAATTAAAATAGTCCAAATTTGTAATTTGTTGCAAATTTCATAAAGGTTAGGCTAGGTTAGATTAGGTTAGGCTTTGTAATTCACCAGGAATTCAACCTTATTAAAGCTAAGGCTGAAAAACTGGAGAAGGAGAATGCCCTTCTCAAGGAGAGGCTGATTGCCCTAGAAAATAGGGCAAACAGCCAATTGTCGCCGGCGATCAAAAAGATGGCGATCGCCGAGCGTAATGAAAAAAGTACACGACAACAATCGCTGACCACGAAGCAGGAGGAAGCCAGCATCCCCGACACCGGTCTCGTACTGCTAATGGAGCAGATTGGAACCGTTGTCAACGAGCGGCTCACTCAATTTTGGGAGAAGGCGGAGAAGCGCTTCGCTCCGAATGAGGAACGCCCGCAGTCAGCGGCACGGAACGCTGCGCGACGGGAAGAATCCGCGAAAGAGGGAACAAGAGCCGCAACCATAAAGAAGGAGAAGTCCGGTAGGAAGAGAGAGGCAATGCCCCCTCCACCGATGAAGAAATCCGCGAAAGCGAAAACAAAGAAATCCCCCATCTAGAAGAGGATAGAGGAGATTCAAAAGGAGCAGGTTCGCAAGGAGTGCGAAAAGGAGTGTCGAGCAGCGAGCGCACCTGCTCCGCAGAACAAGATGAAGACGGAGACGCCGTGGACGAAAGTCCTCGGCAGAAAGTCGAAAAAGGAGACGACGGCCGCGGTAAACAAGACGGCGAGAGCAGGCAAGAAGGCACCGACGCAGGTAGCAACTGCGAAGCCGGTGCCAAGAGAAAAGCCCAAGATGACGAAAAATCCGAGCATGGCCGCTGCTGTTGTTATCACCATAAATAAGGGCAGCAATACCACATACGCCGAGCTCATGACTACAGCGCGGCAGCAGATCAAGCTGTCGGACCTGGGAATCGATGAGGTCAAACCCAGGAAAGCGCTGACCGGAGCGCTTATTCTCGAAATAAGCGGCGAAGGTAAAGAAGAGAAGGCGAACGCGCTCGCCAACAAGTTAACCGGGCTATTCGCGATCACGAGGGGTGTAAAAATCACGCGCCCCTGCAAGAGAGCGGCCCTGAGAGTCTCCAGGATGGAAGACTCGCTGACGGTCGGTGAAGTCGTCGAAGCAGTCGCCGCGCAAGGCGGCTGCACAGCCGGCGAAATAAAAACCGACCCGCGGAGGACGGCGTACAACGGCATGGGCACGATGCTGATGCAATGCCCGGTCGCCGCCGCGAAGAAAATTACCGAGAATGGTAAAGTGAAGGTCGGATGGACATCCGTCCGTGTCGAACACACTGAAGCACGACAGCTGATCTGCTCCAAGTGTTGGGAAATCGGGCACGTGATCGCGAAATGTACCGCAACCGTGGACCGAACAGAGGCATGCTACAGGTGCGGTGAAAAAGGTCACCACGCAACCGAATGCAAAGAAAAGTCGCCGACGTGTCCGGTCTGCAAATCTGCAGGCCGCCCGCACGGACACAGAGCAGGTAAGGATAAGAAACATGCGGAGAAGGAAGAAATAGCTGCAGCAGCAGCAAAAGACAACAATGAAGAGGAGAAGAAGCGCGAAACTCTGAAGGCAAGCACTAGCCGCGAGGAGGCGATGGACCTGGAGTAACTTTCAATATGAAATGCCAGATCCTGCAAACTAACTTAAATCACGCCGCGAGAGCACAAGATCTTATGCTCGAAAGCCTGCAAAGCGGCGTGGTTGCCGTATTTTATCCACGACAAGCCGTCGTGGGTAGCAAACCGGGAGAAAACGGTTGCAATAATTCAGGCGACGCCGACACGCATCCGACCGAACACGCCCATCGCGCAAGGGCGTGGCTACGTTGCAGTATCGTGGTCGGATTGCGTCGTCATTGGAATTTACGCGCCGCCGAGCTGGTCGTTGCAAGATTTCGATCAGCTCCTGGACGAAGTGGAGAGTGTAGTGCGAAATCACACCCCGCAACCGACATTCGTATTGGGAGATTTCAACGCGCATGCAAATATGTGGCGCTCTTCCAGAACGAATCAGCGTGGACACTCGACGATGGACTGGGCAGCATCCGCGAATCTCAGACTGCTGAATCAAGGAACTGCCAGTACGTGCGTGCGTCCACAGGGCGAGAGCAAGGTCGACCTCTCGTTCGCGAACGACGCAGCATCTCGAAGAGTCACGAGCTGGAAAGTGGATCCGATCGAAACATTATCTGATCACTTATATATAAGGATCGACGTATCCACGGTACAAGGAAGAAGAGCAGCGGACCAGAAGCAAAATAGATGGTCGTTGCGAAAAATCGACGAAGATATGTTTATGGCGGCAACCCTCGCTGCTACCTGGCCGAGCGAACCGACCTTGACGGCCATAGTCGAGCGAGAAGCGGAATGGTTTACGAGGACGTTGACATCGGTATGCAACGCAAGCATGCCGAAAGTAAGGTCGAACCCCCCTCGTAAACCCGTATATTGGTGGAGCAACGAGATCGCTCTTCTCCGTGCGGAGAGCGCGAACGCACGAAGACAATATACGAGATACCGGAAACGGAGAAATCCCAACCCGGTAAGGAAAGCGCAGTTCTATGAAAGATATAAAGAGAGGAAAACGGAGCTGCAAGCCGCCGTAAAGAAATCGAAGGCACGAGCATGGGACGGGCTGCTGCAGACGTGTGCGAGGACCCGTAGGGGCGGCCGCATAAAATCGTAATGAACAAATTACGGCCATGGGCACCCCCACTGCCGGAAACAATGGAGACGCCGTTCCTGAAGCGAGTCGTCGACACGCTCTTCCCGCCGGGAGAGGCTGTGCCGACGATTAATGTGGAAAGTGCTACAAACACCGACCTTATCACCTGGTCGCAGGAAAACGACGTTACCGAAGTGGAAATGACTCGCGCAATCAAGCGAATGACAAAGAACACCGCGCCCGGACCGGATGGAATACCTGGCCGTGCCTGGTCGATGGCATTAAGCGTGCTAAATTTGAGACTACGCGGACTGTTCTCCGCGTGCTTGAAGACCGGCACGCTGCCAAAAAGTTGGAAAACCGGCAATCGCAATATCTCTGGATATTAAAAATGCGTTCAACTCTCTCCAATGGAGTGCAATTCGTAAAGCGCTGAAAAGGTACGGATTCCCACAATACCTGCGAAGGGGCGTGGAAAACTACCTGTGCGACCGCGCGATATTCTACGAAAGTCGCGACGGAATACAAAGAAAGAAGATCGAACGTGGCGTTCCCCAGGGATCAGTTCTTGGACCGCTGCTCTGGAATCTGAGGTACGACGCGGTTTTAAAAGTGCCAATGCCGGCGGGAGTGCATTTGACTTGCTACGCGGATGACACTCTGGTACTGGCGTTCGATACGGACCGTAGCAGAGCAATCTGCCGGGCGGAAGTGGCAGTCGCGGTCGTGGCAGACGCGATCAAGAGGATGGGCCTCGAAATAGCACCGGAGAAATCTGAAATCCTGTGCTTCAAAGGACGAAGAAGAGACCCGCGAGGAGGAAACGAAGTGGTCCACATCGGACCAGCCAAAGTTACAGTGGGGAGCGAGATGAAGTATCTCGGACTGCTCCTCGATGATAAATGGAACTTTGGTCTCCACTTCGCTCGTCAGGTCATTCGACTGGATGCTGCGGCGAATTATCTAAGCCGTATCATGCCGAATCTGCACGGACCGGACGAGAAAGTAAGGAAACACTATGCTGGGGTGATAAGAAGCATCGCGCTTTACGGAGCCCCGGTATGGAGCGACGCGCTTAACAAAGCAGGCAGGAAGCTGCAGCTGCTGCGAAGCGCGTGGCGAAGAATAGCCACTCGGGTTGTAAGAGGATATCGCACGATTTCTTACGATGCGGCAACAATGCTGGCGGATCTTGTACCACTGGAATACCTGGCGCAGGAAGATCTGATAGTGTACGAAACCCTTCGTACAATGCGCCAGGTACAAGAAGAAGGTGCACCTGCTCCGACGAAGGACGAGATTAGAAGAGAAGCGAGACGCTTCACTTTCTCTAACTGGAAGGAGAAACTCGCGGAAGGAGAAGACGACTTCGAAGATAGAATACAGGCGCAAGAAATTCGACAAAGAGGTACGCGTGCGAATGCGTGCATTCGTACACAAGCGTAACAGAAAAGATTGCGCAAAGAAAAAGTAAATAAGAAAAAACAGAAAGAGCCCCCGAGCGCCGGCTAGACAGCATTTGGGTCAAGTCTATCCGGCACGCGCTCGACCGAGGAGTCTAAAGAATGAACTCGCACGCGAGCTATGTGCAGAGAGTTCAACGAACTCAGACACGAGGCGGGATGCTGGACGCGTTCGAAAGAGTTCCCGGCTACCCGCTACAAGTGTAGGAAGACCACCGCAGGGTTTTAGTCGGTAAGAGTCCGACATAACCGCGGATTTCCCAAAAAATCCACGGTATCCATGAGGATTTCCCTGCGAAAAAAAAAAAAAAAAGGTTTTGTAATTCATAACTTGTCACAAATTAAAATATTGCAAATTCGTAACTTGTTGCAAATGAAATGTTGCAAATTTGTAATTTGTGGTAAATGAAATATTGCAAATTTGTAATTAAAAAATAATATGTTTGGAGGAAACTAACCTTTTCACGGAGGCGCGTACTGCAATTGCGCTCTCCGGATTCATGACAAAGCATGACCAGCCCTTTGATAAGGGTGCTCGCGAATCTGACCCAAGTGCCTACGTTGTTTCGCAGCGGCTGCTGCACCTGCTTCAACATACAAACGTCTACAATTCATTTCTTCCCACATGCATTTATCAATCTCCAGTCCTCTGCAGGCGACTTAATTTGCCATTATATAAACAGTAATAAAAGATTAAAATTGTCCTCGCTTCTGGGGAGGAACTTTGTGATCGATTGATTCCCTTTTCTGTTTTCTCTTTGGAGTTTGCGCTCTGATGTCTGCTCTGAGGGGGTATTAGGATTGATTAGGGACTGAAATTGTAACTGCGCAGCTTTTTGAGAGATGTGTTGACTCTTGAGTTTTTTATTGAAATGAGAATTTTGTATTGCTGGGAGACGTTGGCAATAGAAACTATGGCTAAATATCGCTAAAATAACAATGTTTTCTAGCTTCTATTGCCAACGTCTCCCAACAATAGAAAATTTTCATTTCAATAGAAATCTCATTGCTATTTTAGCAACATTTTAGCAGTATTATTGCTATTTTAGCAATATTATTGCTATTTTAGCAATATTATTGCTATTTTAGCAATATTTTATGGCAGATATTGAAATAGCAATATTTTAACAAGTTTATGTGCTAACGTCTCTCAGCAATTTCCAATTTCCCTCAAGTTTTTTATTGAAATGGAAGTTTTGTATTGCTGGGAGACATTAGCAATAGAAACTGTTGCTAAATATTGTAAAAACATTACCGGTTTAGCAATAATTTTAGCTTCCGTTGCCAACGTCCAGGAAGAAGCAGAGTGCAAAGAGTTAATCGTAAAGAATGGTTTTGTATTTGTAATCAACTACTGCGATTTTTAAGCAACAAATATTAAAATTTACTACTTTTAGTGCTTTAATAGCAATTTGGGAATTACTAAGGTATCTTTTACTTCTAATTCCTGCGTTTTAAATTATTGAAACAGTTTCAACAAGTAATATTGATTTCTTTTCATGCGTAACGTTCAAAGTTTGCTGTTTGATGCTTCAGAAAAACATCTAGTAAAATACTGCTAAATATTGTTAAAACTTGCTATATTAGCAATATTTCTAACTTCTATTGCCAACGTCTCTCAACAATAAAAAATATTCTTCAAGTTTTCTACTGAAATGGAGACTTTCTTTTGCTGAGAGACGTTAGCAATAGAAACTGTTGCTAAATATTGCTAAAACATTGCTATTTTAGCAATATTTCTGGTGTCTATTGCCAACGTCGCCTCAGCAATAGAAATCTTCTATTGCTGAGAGACGTTAGCTATGGAAACTATTGATAAATGTTGTTAAAACATTGCTATTTTAACAATACTTCTAGCTTCTATTGCCAATGTCTCCCAGCAATAGAAAATTTCCATTTCAATAGAAAACTTGAGGAAAAAATGTTAGCAATAGAAACTGTTGCTAAAGTATCGCTAAAATATTGCTATCACAGCATTAGAAACTATTGCAAAAATATTGCTATTTTAGCAATAGAAACTGCAGCCAAAATATTGCTAAGATATTGCTATTTTAGCAATATATCGAGCTTCTATTGCCATCATCCAGGAAGGAGTAGAGTGGAAAGGGTTAATCCCATTAGCAATTTTCTATTGCTGGTCTGGTAAAAGTTAGCAATAGAAGAAACTATTACTAAGCAACTATCTACTAGCACTAGAATATTTTCATTTCGATAGAAAACTTTCGCAAAACTTTTTAGAAAACTTTTTAAGCGATCAATTCACTCAGAGATGACATTCGAGTGCAAAAAGTTAACCGTTTGAATGCCAGGCAATACGATTGCACTTCTGTTTAGTGTTTAAAATTACCAATTACTCGATGAGAATTCTAAAATTTGCTGCACATGAATATCTGTAAGAATTGTGCAGAAACAGTAACCCAGCATTTTTTAAATGATAAATAGAGAATAGCTCCATTGTGCTCTATTTAGCACTTTTCGATTGGATTTCTCGAAAAGTTCATGGCACTAAAACGGTTAAATATCCTTCTTACAACACGATGCGCAAATTGGGTTGGCAAGAAGGTAATTTCGGTGTTCGCGCATAGATAGCATTGTAATTATTTTAAAAGAATTCTGTTTGTTATGATTTTTTGCTGTTGAAATTTGGTATTAGTTACATTTGCAGGCTCGAATTAAGACAAGTGGAATCCTAAGTAAGTCCATAAATTTAACATTTTGTTTTCAGATTTTGGAAGATTTCAAATTCAGGGGCGAATCAAGACAAGTGAGGGCCCTAAGCAATACAAATTTTGTTCTCCTCTCTAAAAAAATGCAACTTTGAAACTATAAATTTAATATTTTGCTTTTAAATTTTAAAAGACTCCAAATTCAGGGACGGACGAAGACAAATAGGGACCTCAAACGAAAAAATTTTTGGGCCCCTCAGGGGCGGATAAAAAAAAAGCGATACAATTTTCTTAGTCTCTCAAGAGCGTATCAAGACAAGTGAGAGAGTTCTAAGAGATAAAAAATTTGGGGCCCCAACTAAAAAAATTTTTGGGCCCCTCAGGGGCGTATCAAGACAAGTGGGGGAGTTCTAAGAGATAAAATTCTTATAAAATATTTTTTTGAACCCTTTCTGTCATTTTCAAAATTTTTAAGTGAAGAATGTTTTCAGACATCGGGGCCCTATGCGATCTGGGGCCCTACGTGGACGCTTAATCCGCCTCAAAAACCAAATTTACGTTTGTTCACAAACAAGTTATAATTTTGTTTGTAACTGTTAGCTTATTCATTGTACAAAAAAATGAGCCTTATTTCGCACTACAAAAGCGAAAACACTTTCTCGTCAACCCAATATACACTATACTCGCGTTTCTTAATCATTTTGCACTCAATCGCAAGTTCTTCAGAAAACATTTGCACCCCTTTTTTCTCTTTTCTCTACAAATTTTCTGTTTTCTCTACAAAACTTCTGAAAATAAATGTAAAATATTATAAGTCATAAAATGTACATGTTTCTTCGTTGACTAGTCAGCTTGTCTTTCTTTAGTCCATCGATTACCAACGCTGAAAATTTCTACATCTTTCGTTCGTAATTAAAACATTGTTAATTATTACAACACATATACACGCATATATGTATTTTCATTTAAAAATTAAATCCTTCGTCAAATATTTCTAATTTATTCTGTTATGTGTGTAATATAAATTTTTTAAACAAGGGGTTCTCAAACTGCGTATTTAATTCTCACTAAGATTTAACATTTTAGCTGTAAAATCTGTTTTTATGACAGAAACGTGCTATGAAATTTTTTGCTGGACAAGAGACGAAACAAGGTTAAGAACCACTGCAGTAGACAACAAGAATTGCTCTACTTTTAATTAAAAAATTAATTCAATATTTTTGTCTAATGTTTCGTTGTTGGGATCGTAAATTTCATATTGGATTCGTACTAAACGCGTTTGATACCAAATTGTATCGCAAAAATAGTGAACGACGCATTAATATCTTCTTTTTTATCGTTTATCTGAATATACAATGCATTAAAACCTGATAAACAGCGTACAATGCTGTTCTATTGAACAGCAACATTAATTGAAAGAAAAAGAAAAATAAACAATGTAATACGCGTAATAATGAAATTCAATACACGTGTTTCGTAATAAAACGCATCAATTGAATACACGTGTTTCATAGGTTTTCTTGATCTGTAATTTTTAATCAAATTTTTTGATAATCTGCAATGATTACACTTTAAAAAATATTTACTTTTAAATTAATTAAAAAAAATATTTTATATTCAAATTTTCACTGTCTTACGTAACATCATTCGATACTTTCGACAGATTTTTTTTCAATTAAATTTTATATTTTGATATGAAAGTTGAATTTTCATTCAACTTTTGTAATTAGAAATAGTTGATGTTCGCCATGGCGTTTCAACGTGGCGTTTAAAGTCTAACCAATTAGCAGAATCGTTACAATTGAACGTATTTCGAACACGTGATTTTTCAAAATGGTCCAATCGAGGCTTGCGTTGCATTACCAATGAGTGTATCGAACGAATATCGATGCTGGACCAAATATTTATATAACATATGTAGCAAATGTATGAACATTTTTAGAAATGTGTAGAAAATACAATTTTATGAATGATTTGTTTCAGCTGAGGATTTGCGAGAAAGCTATTTTGTTCTTTTCAGAAACTCATAAGCCCATCCATGAGGCGTGCAATATTGCAATAATCATAATATTTTAGTATCGTACTATTATAATATTTCAATATCGTAGTCTCTGTGTATTGCAATGCAATATATAATAATAATTGAATATAGTACTCATATGTATAAAAGTAGAACTGTACAAATAATTTGCTTCAGCGGAAAAACTACTTTTTCTTTTCAGAAACTTATAAGCGCACCCATAAGGCGTGCAATATTGTAATTATCATAATGTTTCAATATCGTACTCTCTGTGTTTTGCTATGCAATATATAATAATAACTGAAAACAACATTCAGACGTAGCATTCGCAATTTCTATAAACCTTTGTAGAACATATAAAACGGTACATTTTTTCTAAACCTGCATTTTTAGCACAATGATCTATAAGAATTCACCTCTCTATTTATTCTCGTATTTTTCTACCAAACTACTACGTAGAAAAATAGCAACTATTGTTCGTTACAATCAATCTGAATTTTAATCGATCATTCTCAAACGATTGAAAAGCGGATAAAACAAACATTTATGAATGTTGTCCATCTTTAATTATACCAAACAACAACCACCAAGCAATACGTTTAAAAAAAAATGTCTAATATATTTTTTTCTGTACGACAAATCTATTTTATATCCAACGTATCACAAGGAATTGAGTACAATTTGATTGTCTCGTTTCTTAAACAATTCGTTCAATTTTTCTGTTTCTAATCTTCGACGTATAGAATAATTTGTAGACTGTTATATTTGAAAAATCTGCTACTTTTTAACATAAAACTTAGCGACTAATGTGATATGTTCTTATTTCGTTTAAGTTCCTTAAGTAATCGTGGATAATAAAAGAATTTGAAGATATTTTTGTACGTACGCACACGCGAAAGCAAGGTGTTATAGCTAGGTGTAAATATATAATTTATATGCGCAGGATGAATCGATTAATTGTACCATCAAAACTTACTCGTTATTCCCTTCGTTGCATAAAAAGAATGTTTCAAACTGCTCGCTGCATTGTAAAATTAATTATTACATTGTTTGTGATGCCAAACAACAGTCGTTTGAAAACATTTTTTTATACGATGAATGGATGGCCTGTAAATTTTATTGTTACTGTTAAATGCTGCGCCCTGTGCAATATCTGCGAAACAATTAAAAGTATGCAATAATAGATATATATATATCAGAAGTGTAGGTACGTTTACTTATAAATTATACCAAATCTCTGTACACTAGACTCCGCATAAATTTAATAAGCGTGGATTTCATGTTCATTTTATTTGTAATGTAACAATTCAATAAATAGAGTAATATCGTATATATAAATATAAGAAACGGCTTACTCTTGACTAAAAGGTATTTTCGTGTTTCAAATGCTATTTTTAAAGTCGTTCATTTTCTTGTAGAAGGCCTTAAATTACTTTACAACTGAGAATAAGCAAATTTCTCGTGCGAATAAAAATAACGAGAGAAGAGTAAATTTAACTTTGCATAATTTGAAACTATTGAGTTTGCAATCATTTTGTGTTGAAGAATTTCAATTACTATCCTCCAGTAATGTGGTACGATAACATATAGAACATAATAAATTATCAGCGAACTTTATAACGAAGAATTTTTTAATATTTCAGACAGTACGAGTACCACTCGACTTTACGATACAAATGTATTACTTTAATTAGTTCTATTCTTATTGAAACTTTGAAGATGTTCTGATTAAATATATTTATACAAAATAAAGAGTTCACAATTTGCAAATAGAATCGTACGACTCAGAAGGAGCAAAAATCTAATATTTGCTTCGACGAGAAATCAGCTTATTTCGCTTTTTAACTTCTACTCTATAAATTACAGTAAAATTTATTTGTTTATATTAAAATTATAACAAATAAATAATATCTGTGTGATTATTTCATTAAATATATATATATATATATATATATATATATATATATATATATATTTATTTATTTATATATATATATATATTTATATATATTTAATGAAATAATCACACAGATATTATTTATTTTTATATATGTATGTAATCGATATGGCAATGCACTACAGAATCGAACGTACAAACGTATTGCACGTGTGCACATTCGTTTCTTTTAATATTCCTTTAAATAATACAAATAGAATACGTAGCATGTTACAAATCGTTGATATACACTGTATTTCTGAGTATGTACACTAAACCGTTCAGATCTGAATAAATCTTTGCCAACAGGTACCGATTACTAACAAATTTTACAGTACGAGTATTTACTTATTGCAACGCATGTTAAATGCAGTAGCACCATTGCAGTAAATAGTACGAAAGAAATGATAGTAAACGTACCATTTGTAATTATCGTACAATAGAAAATCATATGGAAAAGATATAACGATAAGATAATATTACAAGTGTTGCTGCGAGAGCAAATATAGCGAACCAATTTTTATTTTTCATGTAAAACTAACAGCGAGGCTATTGTTATCGTTAGATAAGGTTTCGATTAGACATTGCTATTACGCCAAGAGATTTCATTTTTCAAACGTATCATACCTATCGAACACATTCATGATCTACGCTATCATGTGTAGTAAATGGTAACGAATGTATAAGTATGATTTGTCATACGATAACAGAGTATTTTTCATTCACGAAGAGAAGATTTGTCTTTCCCTTTGATCGATAAGTTCATATATGCATTTAGTCTATGTACATATACATATGTATATGCGAATCGGGAGCCTTACGTTTACTGCGCAAGAGTTTGAATACTGCGTTCATTGAAATCTTGTTCGTTCCGAAACACGTGATAAAATTCGAGCGCCACAATATTAATGATACTTCCATCGAGCACTACGATGAACTCTGAACAAGGCGAATACGATAAGCTGTACCCTTAGTCAATTAAAATTTATTTTTACAAATTTGCTATTGCACGAATAATTTCTGGTACGTTCGATTAACATCTTTAGAGACTCTAAAAGTAAAAAATTGAACGACGTACAAAACTTTGACCATAAAAAAGGGGAACAATCATGAGCTGTGCGTAGAAAATAAGTAACTGGCACTGTTACTTGAAATATACAGCACGCAACACGTGTGAATTGTTTCGAAAGTTATCTAAATGTTCAGAAACTATTGTCGCTACAAAGCTTGACAATTCTACTTGCATAAATATATGATGTGACACAGACCGTATATAATATTATAAATTTAATCATCTTTTGTCTATCGAGTAATGCTACTTGTGCCGGTCTAAGATTTTGCCCTCGCAATACGTTAAATACCTCTATTATCGGCTACTAACGATTGCTTTAGAAATGCAAATTATAATATCATTGCACATATCCGATGTTAAATAATTATCGAAACTGATAAGACTAGCAAATGACTGATGTGACTTTCTTAACGTTAGTATAAAAATAATATCGTCTAAATACTATGTATTCCAAATTTTCACCGACTCTCATGTCTCAATCTTAAAACCACTGCGACCTCCACGCTAACACCACCATATAATCCATTGCTCTCAATGATAATTTCCTATAACAAAAAAAAAAAAAAATGGCAATAAAACATATAGAATGATGATAATCAAAACAATAATAATAAACCGATAATACTACTAATAATAATAAAAAGAATAATAGTGGGACATTATCGATAGTCTACGTGATGGTAAAGAGTAATAACAGTAGCAGCAATGGTAAATAATTATCTCCAACTGCGATAAGATAGCTACTGTTATAATACAAATTGAAATAAAAAAAAAATATATATATATACGTACATATGTACATACATATGCGGATACGCATCTTTCCGTTGAATAGTGGAGAACACATTCCTTTTATTATGTATTGCTGTTTCGAGAAGCTAGAAGGAAGCAATACTCGCACACAGACACACACATACATGTGCATATAAACATATAAAACATATAAAAACAATAGACAGCATACAGGGTGTTTCGCTGTTTGTTGGCTGGAAACGAGAAGGGCCATTCCGGAAGCCTAAATAAGATGGGAATCTAGGATTGCGAAATCATATGTCTCTTCCATAAACAATGAACTTCCCTCTTGTTTCATCCACGGAACAGGAATGCACAGCCAAAAGAGATTGGATATCATCAAGCGATCCGTAGCAGAGCAATCCTCGAACGGAGGGACCTCAAGATATTTTCTAACAAGCCGGAGAGCCTCGAAATAAAGGAGCGACAAAATTAAGGCTTTACATACAATTATATACATTTTAAAGAGTTTCGCTAATACACATATATTTAAAATATTAAAGTATAACAGAGATATTGACCCAGAGTTACTCAGGAAAGCTATGAAAATTACTCGACACTGATATGCCGCTTTATACGACTGCTCGTTAGAGGGATCGAGAAAGTTCTTTGAAAATTTGTCCACTTCGAATAGAAAAGCAGAATATCTTTTAATGCGATCGACAAAAATTACTGCTAATTTTGTACAATTTCTGAGTATAATTATTTTTCATCGAAAACCATATAATATATGTAAAGTAGAAGTAAGTAAACATGTGAGATATTGTAATAAATAGGCGTACGATAGATTGTAGGTATGTGTGTCATAGCAACGAACATATATGCACATATATACACACGGTTGTACGTTTGCAACATCATTGCTCCGAGGCTCAGCCTCCTGCAGCTCTTCGCTGCTTCGTCAGGCGTCTACGCCATAGAATGCACCCTTCTGTTTCGCTTGTCCATAGCCAAACACCCTGTACTATATAGTATATACACCCTATACTACATATATAAGATTTAAAATATTTATTATGGTATTTAGGAAGTACTCTTAAAGAATTCCTGCAAACCGCATTCTGTACAACGCTGCTAACAATTTATGTGTGCTATGAATACGCACATAACTCGTCAACACTGTTATACACAATATCGCTTGCTCTCATTTCTTTAAGAACGTTGTCCAAAGTTATTTCAATCAGATCTCAAAGTCGAATGATTTTCTGTTGATAGTAAAGATCGTAGAACATCTCATCGTTAAGGATAAAGATTACCACTTGATGTTATTTAGCGATGTTCACCAACTGAAATATAAAGGGTGCGTTTGAATTGATGGTACAAGGGGATAGATAAAAATGATTTCTTATGTAAGAATAAATAAAAATATTAGAATAGATGTCGTTCGTTTCTTCTGAAACTTAGCTTTCGAAAATCTCAATTTTGAGGCTCTATCGTGTACGCATGCACTTTCTCGGAATATTATGAACTTATAATGACTGTTTTTGTTAGCGATATTTTACCAGCTAAGGAATTATTGAAATTAGTTTAATCATTATTGCATACGAAACTGCGAATGGCTATTATCAATCCAAATAATGTTATTCTCAGTAAGTTACTCATCGTAAAATTTTCCATACCAATTGTAGAGCTAAATAATAGTTGAAATTGCATGATATATGGAATAAATTTTAGTATTGCTAACGATACATCTTTCATAAACTTTTTACATCATGACGGAGCATCATAGTCAGAGAAAAAACCTTTTCGTTTGTATAAAAGAGACGAATTCTTGTTCGATGCTTTAAAATTACATTTACAAATCCCAATAGAAGATGCAAGAACGTACGATAGTCCAAAATTATTACAAATCTGTACTGCGAATGCACAATCAATTGTTTTAACATGCTGTGACTGATGTCGCTACGCATCAACTGCTGTACGTAAGTGCATAGATACATATACTTTAGCGAAAACTGAGTTTTAGATGAAAAGATATTATTCTACACCTTCGATTCGTTGTTACACAAGAAATCGACTCGTATTTGTACCATCGCTTGACTGCGCCCAATATATTTACCAAAATTTGGAGAAAAACCTGAATGGTAAGACATAGCGTGTGTACAGAATTACACTTGGATCTAATTATTCATTATCCATCCATTTCTATAACACCGATTAAATATCCGTCTCAATCTTTTTGTACTAATAAAAAAAAATTGCGAATATACAGCACTTCGTTTAAGATAATAATTAAAAATGCTGTACGTAGTAGTTTGAAAAATACAAATTTGTAACAAAAGAAGATTCTCCATTAAGGATTACTAGTTTAAGAACAGAACTTGATAAAAAGTAAAAAGATATATAGATATATATATAATATTTCATTTACCTCTATTATGCCTTTTTCTCTCTTCCGCTTTCTTTTCCTCGCACATTCTTATTTGTCTAACTAAATTGTGCTAGAAGATCTAGAAGAGATTAAACGAGAAAAGTAGCTATAATAAAAATAATAATAGTAATAATAATAATGATAATAATAGTAATAATAACAATAAAAAATATTTATGGTGAGAACGATGATGCAACTAAGATCAGCGAGCAAATGAGCAAATAACCCACCAGAATGATCAGCAGTAGTGTAATCCGTGAGGAGAGGAGAGGCTGCCAAGGCTGCGTAGTTGGCGTAATCGGCGTACGGCGTGTAAATTAACCCATGGGGATCACCAGCAGAGAGAAGAGAGGGAGGACCAAAACCATTCAGGAGGGATGCCGCGGTTGTTGGAACAGATAGCCGTGGTGAGAGTATGTAAAGGTGCTCCCAGAGGAGCACTGGGTGTTCTCATAGGTGTCGCCAAGCCTGGGAGAAGCCGCTGTGTCTCTGCAGCAGCTGCTGTTACACGTCTCCACTCCTCGTCACAAGCTGTAACATTCAAGACTGAACGATTAATCAAAGCTACTGAGAAACGCATTGTATGTATACTTGTTTAAATACATATTTGGCTACTATTATTATAAAATATAATTAAATAACAATGTTTTTTACACTACTGCTTTTAACAATTTTTAGAATATTTATGGAAGCAGATAGAAATGAGGAGCGTAAAGGAAAGGAAAGGAGGAGGTTCCAGTGTTTGGCTCGCTAGTGGAACCTAGCAGATCCATGCGTTAGGGATGGATTACAATTTTCTTATACAGGAACCGTGACAGAAGATTTAGAAGAATGTTGAATTAATAATACTACTTTTAACAATTTTTAGAATATTTGTGGAAGCAGATAGAAATGAAGGGCGTGAAGATAAGCAAAGGAGGAGGTTCCAGCCTTTGGCTCGCTAGTGGAACCTAGCAGATGGATCAGAATTTTGTTATATAAGAACTGAAGTCGGAAGTCAGGGCTTGTGGAAGAATATATCTACTGCTATCCTCTTGATGACAAGTATTTTTAACCATTTTTAGAATATTTATGGTAGCAGATAGAAATGAAGGGCAGGAGGATAAAGAAAGGAGGAGGTTCCAGTCTTTGGCTTGCTAGTAGAACCTAGCAGACAGATCAGAATTTTGTTATATAAGAACTGAAGTCAGATGTGAGGGCTTGTAGAAGAATATATCTACTGCTGTCCTTTTGAAGACAAGAGTCGGAGAACCGCTACAGAAGATTTAGAAGAATGTACTACGTTTAACAGTTTTGAGAATATTTATGGAAGCAGATAGAAATGAAGGATGCGAGGAAAAAGAAAGGAGGTTCCAGTCTTAAGGATGGATCAAAATTTTCTTATATAGGTACTGAAGTCAGAAGTCAGAGCTTGCGGAAGAATATATCTACTGCTGTCCTTCTGATGACAAGTGTCGAAGGACCGCTACAGAAGATTTAGAAGAATATTGAATTAATAATGACAAATCACTTGTGTGTGCCGCATCTATTATAATTTTGATGCAATATTGAAGTGGCAAAGAAATACCAAAATAACTTATTACATTCAATAATAGACTTAATTATTTTTCATTCTTATCGTAACTGTAAGCAGTAGCACAAATGTATTTTAAGCGTTGCGCTAGGATTGAGCTATTCTATAATGACTGCTGTAAAGCAAATAGTTCCGTTAGAACAAAGAAATTTTCCAAAGTTATTGAAACTCAACGAACTCGACTAAGTATTCATATATCATAACAGAGTGATTAAAAAAGCAGTCACATGAAATTGAGTATTGTACACCCTTTCAGCATCCTCTTCGATGCATGTACATCGTAACAAGACGACTAAGAAACTTAACGTTCAAATCCACGTGGAAACGAGGAGCCTTTTCGACAAGATCGTCGACAACTTTCGTACAGATATTACCAAGTGTCTCAGAAATGAAGCTTCCTCTAAATGCGTAATTAAAACAGACTGGTTACATTCACTGTGAGCTTACTCTCCTAGTCTACGTAAAAACTATGCACAGAAGAAGTATTTTTAGTGGTAAAAAGAAACTAACGAACTGATAAAAAAAAAAGAGAAAAAATTGTTACAGTGAAATTAAGTATTATTACTAGTTAATAATAGGAACTTTCTCACCACGGGAACAAGAAGTTTCTTGACTTCTTCTACAGCTCTGGCAAGTTTCAAAGTGGCACGATTTTCAGTATCCTCAACTGTTAGTAAAACATGCAGTTCATCTGTCAGATGTTCCCAGTTTGGTTTACCTCGGTTTAACTCTTCCTGGTAAAGGAATTGATATTGTATATGTGTATATATATATATACACGTAACGTATTATTAACATAGCTTATATTTAAAAAGAGTAACGAAAGAAAGTTCTCTTGCTACGAATACGTTCAAAAAGTTACCATTATGATGTAAACTGTCGTTGCAAACATGCTATACATATATTGCACGTATATGATATTAAACGTGAATTAAATGAAGTTACTAATTGTTGAATACATTCCGTTTTGTTAGGAAATGAAATATACACACATCTAATGTAAATACGTTTACGGATAATCTTGCGAAGATATTTTTAAATATGTGAAACTGAAAATAAACTTTGCGTCTTGACGCTGTTACTTTATGCGTATACTTACAATAAATTTCTATCTCACTGATCGCACGCAGCTTGTAAATACATGTATTACTTAGCAAACGATCAAAATTTCGGCTTAACGGTTCAAGTGTTTTGTTAATTTCTTACCATTTTTTTCAATTACATTGGAATAGATATTAATTAGATATTTACATGGGTATCAGAGATTAATGTATGTACATATATAAATTGTAATAGCAATTTACATTATATTAACGATTAGAATAATATATGAAAAATTAAATAATTAATTTGTATATAATGGAGTTTATGGTATTTTTTTATAGATAATTGTTCGCTAGAAAAGGGTGGCAAATATGCATTAAGAAAGTTGAGAATTTGAAAAATAATATGAACGATAATGAGAAGAGTGATCGGTTGAAGATTGTTACATTTAAGTAGTTGCGTTGCTTGTTTTTTTCTAATCGTCAACTATCTTTTTTTTATCTACAATGATATTCTACTTCTGTAATTAATATTATGCAAAATATTACTGCAAACTATCAGAAATCAGCTAATTAGCATTAAGAAAGTTGAGAGTTTGGAAAATAACATAAGCGATAATAAGAAAAATGACTAGTTGAAAATTGTTTCATTTAAGTAATTGCGTTGCTTATTTCTTTTAATCTTCAACTATTTTTTACTTTGCTATGCAAAATATTACTGCAAACTATCAGAAATTAGAATATCAGCATTAACAAAGTTGAGAATTTGGAAAATAACATGAAGGATAATAAGAAGAATAATCAGTTGAAGATTGCTTCAAATAAGTAATTGCGTTACTTGTTCCATTTAATTGTCAACTATTTTTTACTTTGCTATGCAAAATATTACTGCAAACTATCAGAAATTAGCATATCAGCATTAAGAAAGTTGAGAATTTGAAAAATACTATGAACAATAAGAAGAAAAATGATCATTTGAAGATCGTTTCATTTAAACATTCTCGTAACTTGTTTGTTTTAATTTTAAACAATTTTTTTCTCATCTATGAATGATATTCTACTGCTGTAATTAATAGAATGCAAAATATTACTGCAAACTATCATATATGACTATAATACACATCAAAAAAGAACGATAAACAAAATTCATTATATGATTTTATAGCGAATCCTTTTATATGTCTATATGTTACGCGCTATACGTTCAATGTTTGCATTTTGTAAAATGACCACTGTTGGCCACTGGTATTTGACCACTAACGCACTACAGTTGATGAAATAAGAATTTAGGAGAAATTTATAATAGTAGTTGCTCACACAGCGGAGTCAAAAAAGACTGGCTCAACGAGAAATGTATTCGATGTTCCAGAGATACGTTCCTTTATTTAACACTAGGTTCATGAGTTTTTTCTAAATATAAATTAACCTATCAATTATGAAGTTAAAGTAGAAAAACTAACCTCAATAAAATTACATCAATTATAATAATTAGTTCTTATTACTTTTTTTTATTTTTCATATTTTAATGGAAAGTGTTAGGTTTTTAATATGAAACAATATTCACTTATATATATATTATACGTTTAATGATGTACATCGCGCTGTTCCGGAGGCGGACAAAGGACTAAACTCACATGCAAGAACCTAAACTGGAAAACAAAAGATGATCTGACCATGGCAACGTCACACACACACACACACACACACACACACACACATACCGTGCGCATCGATACGTTTACAGAAAGTTTAACAAAAAGTTTTCTCAGAGGGGTCAACAAAATGACTGCTTGGTAAACTTAGTGTTAAGTAACTTCTAACAAGCTCTGATATTTTGTATTTCAAATAAAACGCTGAGTTGTAATTTGCCTGTTATCTAACAACTCAGAGCTATTTAAACTTAACTATCCGGATGGTCAAGTACCGATGCCAAATATGATCATCTACTATGGTCAACTACTGACTGTTAACACTTTTCATATATTAATCGTACAGTTTTCTTACTCGTGTGAAACATTGGATCGATAAGAAATACTTCTAGAAGAATCAAGACATTTAAATGTAATATAAAGGAACATTGTAACAAGTTTTAGTTGAGCGTTAATTAGTAAACGGTGTAAAGCTTTTACCTTCTTCTTATCCCTCATAGAGCCTTTTCCCCTAACCATAATTTTACATCCTGTTTCTTGTTCTAATTGCTTAGCTGTCATTCCACGTGGCCCAAGAATTCTTCCAACAAAGTTAAACTGTAACAAACAAAATTATAAAATCATTATCGGATAGAAATATATAACTTGTGTACTTAAATATAATGCTCTATCTGTGCGACTGTGTTTGTATGACTTTTAGTATCAAATTGCTGTAAATATTTATACTTTGCATTGTCCCTTTTATTATTTTCATTAGCATGACTGAACATTTCATGTTGTATGAACATATTAGATATGAGACATGTTAAAATAATTTTTAGGTAACGTTGATTCGTTGAGAATATTCTGATTTGTAGACATATACATGTATTATTAAAGAACAATGGCTACGCCAGGATATTTGAGTTTGTAATTCTCACTAATAAGTTATCAAGATGGAGTAAGTGATCGTGTAGGGCCCTGGATAGCAAAGGGCCCCAAAGTCTTAAAATATCTTAACTTTAACATTTTGTTTTTAGATTCGTTTTTTATTACTTCTCTGTGATTTTCATAATTTTTATCAAGAAAACTGTATAAGTGACTCTCAAAATATCTTAATCTTAATATTTTATTTTTATTACTTTTCGGTCATTTTCAAAATTGTTAAGTTGAGGTATTTTAACCTAACCTATTTATATACTGTAAGATCGTAATTCTCTCTAACAAATTATCAGGGGTGGATTAAGCCCTGGATAGTAAAGGACCCCGAAGTCTTAAAATATCTTAACTTAAAAATTTTGGCAATCATCGAAAAGTAATCGAAGAAATCTAAATACAAAATGTTAAATTTATTTATATATTGTAAAATTGTAATTCTCTCTAATAAATTATCAGGGACGGATTAAGCAGTAAGTGAACTAAGCAACTGCGTAGATTAGAAAATGACCCAAAAGGTTGAAAAAACCCTCCATAAAGTAATCGAACAAATCTAAAAACAAAATGTCGAATTTATGGCCTCTGAATTGCACTTTTTTGTTATAAGGCCCCAAATTTTTTAATACTTAGGGCCCCATTTGTCTCGGTCTGCCCCTGAATCTGAAGTCTTTTAAAATCTAAAAACAAAATGTCAAATTCATGGCCTCAGAGTTGCACTTTTTTGGTGCAAGGTCCTGAATTTTTTATCGCTTAGGGTCTTTTCATTTATCAATTTTATTTTATTTCACGATTTTAAAAAAATTATTACGATATTAGAATGAATTTTTGTACTCAAATTTTATTCATAATATCAATTTTCATTTATCAATTTTATTTTTTAATAAATTCAATTTTATCAATATTAAATAAATTTATATAAATTTTATTAATATTATAATATAAATTTTCACTTATCAATTTTATTTTATTTCACGATTTTAAAAAAATTATTACAATATTAGAATGAATTTTTGTACTTAAATTTTGAATCTTGAATCTTTAAATTTTATAAAATCGAAATCGTAAAATCGAATTTTACACAACAGAATTGCGACAAATGTACGTGGATTAGGATTTGCAGGTTTTTATGCAGCTAAAAGAGATGCAAGTACGCAAGAAATATGCAAACAGTATGCTAACAACTTTGTAGAATGTGTACAAATAATTGCACACGTTGGTTACGACTGCGAATTTGCGAAATAGCAATTACTTTACTCTCAGTTTATTCATCCTGATTTGTAATGCAAAATGTAACAATCGTTTTTTGCAACATTTTCTTCTGCAACACCATATAATATTTATCCGAATAAAAAGAATTTATATGAATGCGCAAAATATGATTCGTTTGCCATTTTTTCATATTTTTAGCAAGCTTTTTCATTATTTGTGTCGATAGATTTAAAAGTATTTTTTCTTTTTTTAAATTTTTCATTTTTGCAAAATTTTTTTCTGTAACGCAATATTGTTTATCCAAATAAAAAGAATTTATATGAATACGTAAAAAATGATTTGTCTGAAAAGCTTGTTCTTACGTCACTGCATTTAATGTGCTTTAATTGAAAGCTTTTCTTAATAGTACTTTCTTCAGAAGTATAATCCTTCTTTTGCCTTTTTTTATATTTTTTGCAAGCTTTTTCATTATTTGTATCGATAAGATTAAAAGCATCTTCCTCTTTTTTCAAATTATTCATTTTTGCAACATTTTCTGCTGTAACGCAATATCGTTTATCTGGATAAAAAGAATTTAAGAGTCTGAAAAACTTTTCCTTACGTCACTGCATTTATTGTGCTTTAATTAATATGCGCAATAATACTTGTAAGATCTTTTCTTCAGAAGTATAATCCTTCTTTTGCCTTGTTTTTATATCTTTAGCAAACTTTTTCATTATTTGTATCAATAGAATTAGACGCATCTTTCTCTTTCTAAAATTTTTCATATAAATCAAGCTTATGTTTTCCTTTTTGAGAATTCCTTTGGTGACTCTAGTAAATGCTGTCTCTTTTTTATTAAACAACTTCTTATGTTTCCTTTTGTTACGATCAACCAATTGCAAATTATAGAAACACACCGCTTGGATCTCTTTACAAATTTCTTACAAGCGCAAAGGAATTTAAGAGAAATAATTGAAGAATTTAATTAAAAGAATAAAAGAATTTAAGAAAAATAATATTTTGTTTTTTATCTGGTTGCGATCAACCAAAATGGAAATGAAAACCGCTTGGATCTCCTCATTACAAATTTCTTACAAATGCAAAAGAATTTAGGTTTCACTAGAAAAATAATATTTTAATATTCTTTGCTAGGATCATCTCTTATTTACTTTTATAACATATTAGTTCCTTTCTCAAACTATCCCTTACAAAAAGCTATGATTAATTTAAGTAAATATTTTAAAATAGACTATCCCAAAGAAAATTTGTTATATTAATTATTAATGATTACTTCTATGCTGTATTTAATGTAAATATTACATTTTAATGCATTTAGAAATAGAAATCCCATAAATAATAGTTTTGAGAAACAAAGCAGTCATCACAACAGTTTGTCAAATAGTTTTTACTTATAATTTGTCTCAATGTACCCAATCTTTTGCAAAATGTTTTATACTAAATATTTTGTTAACATATGTACCACATAACTTTACTTTCCCATTATTATGCATTACTATGAACCATTACATGCATAATACATATAAAATGTATTTAGATGTAGTTACGCAACAGAATTTACTTTATTCTTTAATGAATAGGAAAACTGCAAGCTTCTAATGAAATTTTAAACAAGTCATCAAGTGTTATTAGACAGTTTGTAATACTTATTTTAATGTGTCATTAATGAATCACAAATTATAAAGTCAAATATTGTTGCTTTATAACTGGACTTTAAGTAGAAACCAAACTAATCGTTGGATATTAAGTCCGCTTACAAAATAACATGATAAGAAAAGTAAAGAAAACTCACATCTGGATGTTCTTTAACAGGTACATAGACTTTCTCCGTAAGCATTGTGATTTCACCTTCTGGTTCTGGTAGAACCAGTGGCTCTTTTTTGACGCCACTGATTTGGAAGAGAGTAAATCATCGATCT
The DNA here is from genome assembly GCA_963969225.1 of Xylocopa violacea. Taxonomy (NCBI): domain Eukaryota; kingdom Metazoa; phylum Arthropoda; class Insecta; order Hymenoptera; family Apidae; genus Xylocopa; species Xylocopa violacea. The sequence continues at coordinate 45,593 of CAXAJV010000673.1, forward strand.
AAAGGTAATTAACAAGTAGAATATATGTACACAAAAAGTGTACAATTCAAGCGAGCAGCATAGAGCGATAAACAAAGTCCTCAAATATAATTTACAATAAAGTTAAAGTTATACGAAGTTGTCTCAACGGAATTATGATATTACAAATTACATAAGAATAAAATATATCACGTTTTCTCGATAAATTTGATAATAAATTCGTTCCACATTCCAAGTCCAATATATTATACATAACCTAAGCTAACTTGAACGAATAGCTAGTTCAGGAGTGGCTAACCTTTTGTAAACTAATTTTATTTCACAAGCATCTTTTCTAGTTTATTACGTTCATGATTGAGGTTGGAAAATTGGAACAGAGACAGAATCTGCTTTGTCTAGGGGAGGAAAAGGAGTATGATCAATCACGCGATCGAATTAATTAATTTACTCGATTTCGATCGTACCGCATCTCGCTCAAACTCTCTCCCTTTCTTTCTTTTTCTCTCTCAAACACTCTCAATTTCTCTCTTTTTCTCTCAAATACTTTCAATTTCTCTCTTTTTCTCTCTCACTCTCTCTCTTTCTCTCTCACCCTTCCTCTTTTACTCTCATTTCTCTCTCTCTCTCATTTTTCCTTCTCTCACTCTCTCTCTCTCTCTCTCTCTCTGTCTCTCTCATACACTCTGTTCACATCCTACAATCGTAAACTGTTGAAAAACTGGGACAAACTGGCGATTAAGAAGGCTGCACGAATTCAACAGAGAGCACTCAGCTGTTGAAAATATGCAGTCGGATTCAGTTACGGCGCCTACTTCAAAAGAACAAGTAAACGCGAGGATGCAACGCGCCACTTTCGTACATAATTGCTTCCTGAAAATATCTACGAACGTTGAACGTTCGAAAGCAGAGGGATGTAAAAAAATGTGTTTCAAAGTATTTACTTATCAATATGTATTCATAATGAAGTTAACGAGCCGAGTGTAACTGCTTTCCGGTATTTTCCTTGCAAACTTGTCAAGAGTTAGTCGAATATCACCCTTTTCTTTCTTTTAGAAAATTTTCCAATATTTTAAATTCATAGAGGAAAATTGTACAAAGCTTGAAATTCACAGAGCAGAATTGTACAAAGCTTGAAATTCACAGAGCAGAATTGTACAAAATTGGAAATTCACAAAGCAGAACTTTAAAGAATTTGAAATTTACAGAGCAGAATTTTAGAGAATTTGAAATTCACAGATCAGAGTTTTACAAAATTCGAAATTCATTCCGTGATAGCCAAAAATTTGTCAAGATTTATGAATGCTTCTTTCATATATTTAATTGTCAAAGTCTTGACGTTTTTATCAGCTTCTTTCGTTCACACTTCCATTATGTATTTCATTGTTGCTCGAACACGTGTTTGGACAAAAATATTGAAAAAGTTGAAACTTTAAAGATGTGCGAAATAACGAATCGTGCGAATATCGAGGGTTGCCTGTATTTTGTTTGGCCAGCGTCAGCGGATTCTGGTTGTTTGGTTTCTAAATGGCAATCGTTGGCGAAGAGTTAAATGGTATTTTTGTTTCACGACAATATCTGTTTCCTTTAAGAATGAGTATTTTTACAAATTTAAGTTATTGAGAAATTTCTTTTAGAAAAATAATTTTTGCAAATTTAAGGTACTAGGATAATATTTGTTAATTTATTTGTTTATTCTAAATATAAGTTATTATGAAGTATTTTTGAGAAAATGTAACACTTTCTTTTTGCTTTTAGCAAAAACGTTGCATTTCTTCTTCGAAATTATTATTAATACCAAAATAATTTGATATCAACACTAAAATAACTTAACCTAACCTAATCTAACACTTTGTTTTTACTTTTAGTAAATTTTGTCAGTCTTGGCGTTTTTATCAGCTTTTTTCGTTCACGCTTTCCATTATGTATTTCATTGTTGCTCGATTAAGAGTTTAGACAAAAATATTGAAAAATTGAAACTTTAAGGATGTGCGAATATCGAGTTGAAATCGCTTCTTTTGAGACTCGTGGATGCAGAAAAAAAAGATACAACACTGGCTTTTGACGAATGGCTAGAAAATGCAAGAAACGCGTAAGCTCGCCACCTCGCAAAACAATGCAGTCACTTTCCTCTTTCTGATTCGTTTTAGCGGCTACGATGGAATACTAAAGAATATACGCGGTAGTACTTAAATAATTCAATGTCACGAGACGTTAGAAAATTGACATTAATTTGTTCAATGAATATTTCTTTCAAATACGTTAAATTTTGTTATAGTAAGTTATAGTAAGTCAAATGGTAATTATTATCAACGTTAATTTCTTAAATATTGATCACTCGAGTTCAGTTTCTAACGTTTTCAGCTTTTCTATTTTATTTCAAAACTAAATCTTAAATATTGATCATCCAAATCAAGAATTCTTAACATTTCAGCTTTTTTATTATAATTCAAAATTAAGTCTGTGAACTAAAAATATTCTGCATTAAGAATCTCAAAGTTTGTAATTAATATCGACTTGCTTAGAGTTTGATTAAAATCTCAAATATTGATCACTGAAATCAAATTTTTCAAGTTTTCAGCCTTTTTATTATATTTCAAAATTAAATCTCTGAGATTCTCGAAACTAAAAAGATTCTGCATCAAGGGTCTCTAAATTTCTGTAATTATTATCTATTTGCTTCGATTTCAGTTAAAATCTTAAATACTGATCACTCAAATCAAGGGGTTTTAACGTTTTGAGTTTTTTAATTTTATTTCAAAATTAAATCTCTGAGATTGTCAAAACTAAAAAGATACTGCATTAAGAGTCTCTACATTTGTATAATTATTATTTATTTGCTTAGAGTTTGGTTAAAATCTTAAATATTGATAATTCAAGTCGAGAGTTCCGAAACTTTTCAATTTTTCTATTTTATTTGAAATATTAAATCTCTGAGATCGTCTCAACTAAAAATATTCTACCTTAAGAGTCTCTAAATTGATATTAATTTCACAAGAGACGCAAAATCGACTGCTAAAATCTGTACCCATTAAAATCTGAAACGATCGAATCTACGCATCCAAGTTTAACAAGAAAATATCAAACATTTCCAATTCTAAGAACCAATGAATAATCGATAACGAAGAACTAACATAAATACGTGTTTGCATAACAACAACCTTCGACCTTAACAAAAAATCGTTAACATTCTCCCAATGGAAACGAATGAAAAACAGAAAATTTACTGACGAAAGTAATTCGGTCTTCTATGCTTACGTTAATCGTTTTAAATATTCCCAACAGTTCTGCCAGAGTTTTTAAACTCCAGTATTCTCGAGATTAAGAGACTAATCCGATTTGCATCCATGATTCACGGAGAGTCTCTCCCCACTCCTTGGCTGTTCTCATCTACGCCCGTCCTACTTATATATGCTACATACAGAGCAGCGAAGCTCTCGCGATTTTGTCAAGTCCAGAATGGAGTGCGCATGCGCGGCAGTATTATCGTCCTTCTCTACTTTTTATGACATTCAATGACCTTGTGTTATATGTCGTTGAATTCGTTTTCGAAGATCGTCTATCGTAATACGGAAGCAAAAACATACTGATCCATTTAAAAAAATGGAGGTGACCTTCAAATGTCCGAAGTACCTCCAGCTGCAAAAATATTATTATCGCCAAAGGGGATAGCCCCTTTCGTACTGTGCAATTTTCTATAAGCAAATATTTCTGTGAAACTTATGGTTTCGAAGATATCTGCTAATAGTTGTACACTGTACTTCTACTCCAATCCATTTTCTACAACGCGAAGACCGCCATCCCCACTCAAACTGACGCTGAGTGTGGTTTGGAAACGGATACCCATATTTACACGGACGATAAAGGAGTAACGGACTTTTAGGGTTTTACGTAATTGGACAGTCAGGTGCGTACGATCCTCAGATTACTGCAGTGGCTACTTGCGTGCGGAACTTGTGCAGAATGAACCAACCGCTAAACGAGTCTTGGTACAAGTGTTGCGTTTCATTTCTTCGAGTTTGGCGAATCACGAAATTCAACACTCTTGGATAATATTAATATTGTTGGGTATTAATACTGTCGTACAATATTAATATTCTTGAATAATTTTAATATTCTTGAATATTATTACTCTCGAATACTATTAATAATCTTGAATATTATTACTCT
>CAXAJV010000674.1:0-244000 GCA_963969225.1 Xylocopa violacea
TACGTCGATAACGTTTTATATCCTAGCCAAAGGCAACCTAACATCTCGAATGTAGTATTTCACAACATTCCTGGCGGGTCGGTCCCACTTCTCGGTGGGAACATTATTTACGTCTATAACGTAATATAACCTAACCTAATCCATCTAGACCCTCGCTGGTAATGTTTTACAAAATCCCGGTCGTGTCGGCCCGTACTTCTCCGTGGGGACATTATATACGTCTATATCGTTATATATCCTAACCTAAGGCAACCTAACATCTCGGATGTAGTATTTTCCAACATTCCTGGCGGGTCGGCCCCTACTTCTCGGTGGGCACATTATATACGTCTATATCGTAATATAACCAAACCTAACCCATCTAGACCCTCGCTGGTAATGTTTTACAAAATCCCGGTCGTGTCGGCCCGTACTTCTCCGTGGGGACATTATATACGTCTATATCGTTATATATCCTAACGTAAGGCAACTTAACAGCTCCGATGTAGTATTTTCCAACATTCCTGGCGGGTCGGCCCCTACTTCTCGGTGGGCACATTATATACGTCTGTATCGTAATATAACCTAACCTAACCCATCTAGCCCCTCGCTTGTAATGTTTTGCAGAATCCCGGTCGTGTCGTCTCGTACGTCTCGGTGCGGACATTATATACGTCTATAACGTTATATATCCTAACCTAAGGGAACCTAACGTCACGGATGTAGTATTTCACAACATTCCTGGCTGGTCGGCCCCACTTCTCGGTGGGAAAATTATATACGTTTATAACGTAGTATAACCTAACCTAACCCATCTAGACCCTCGCTGGTAATGTTCTACAAAATCCCGGTCGTGTCGTCTCGTACTTCTCCGTGGGGACATTATATACGTCTATATCGTTATATATCCTAACCTAAGGCAACCTAACATCTCGGATGTAGTATTTTCCAACATTCCTGGCGGGTCGGCCCCTACTTCTCGGTGGGCACATTATATACGTCTATATCGTAATATAACCAAACGTAACCCATCTAGACCCTCGCTGGTAATGTTTTACAAAATCCCGGTCGTGTCGGCCCGTACTTCTCCGTGGGGACATTATATACGTCTATATCGTTATATATCCTAACGTAAGGCAACTTAACAGCTCCGATGTAGTATTTTCCAACATTCCTGGCGGGTCGGCCCCTACTTCTCGGTGGGCACATTATATACGTCTGTATCGTAATATAACCTAACCTAACCCATCTAGCCCCTCGCTTGTAATGTTTTGCAGAATCCCTGTCGTGTCGGCCCGTACGTCTCGGTGCGGACATTATATACGTCTATAACGTTATATATGCTAACCTAAGCGAACCTAACATCTCGGATGTAGTATTTCACAACATTCCTGGCTGGTCGGCCCCACTTCTCGGTGGGAACATTATATACGTTTATAACGTAATATAACCTAACCTAACCCATCTAGCCCCTCGCTGGTTATGTTTTACAAAATCCCAGTCTTGTCGGCCCGTACTTTTCCGTGGAGACATTATATATGTCTATAATTTTATATATCCTAACCTAAGGCAACTTAACATCTCGGATGTAGTATTTTCCAACATTCCTGGCGGGTCAGTCCCTACTTCTCGGTGGGCACATTATATACGTCTATATCGTAATATAACCTAACCTAACCCATCTAGACCCTCCCTGGTAATGTTTTACAGAATCCCGGTCGTGTCGTCTCGTACGTCTCGGTGCGGACATTATATACGTCTATAACGTAATATATCCTAACCTAAAGGAACCTAACATCACGGATGTAGTATTTCACAACATTCGTGGCTGGTCGGCACCACATCTCGGTGGGAAAATTATATACGTTTATAACGTAGTATAACCTAACCTAACCCATCTAGCCCCTCGCTTGTAATGTTTTGCAGAATCCCGGTCGTGTCGGCCCGTACGTCTCGGTGCGGACATTATATACGTCTATAACGTTATATATCCTAACCTAAGCGAACCTAACATCTCGGATGTAGTATTTCACAACATTCCTGGCTGGTCGGCCCCACTTCTCGGTTGGAACATTATATACGTTTATAACGAAGTATAACTTAACCTAACCCATCTAGACCCTCGCTTGTAATGTTTTACACAATCCCGGTCGTGTCGTCCCGTACGTCTCGGTGCGGGCATTATATACGTCTATTACGTTATATATCCTAACCAAAGGCAACCTAACATCTCGAATGTAGTATTTCACAACATTCCTGGCGGGTCGGCCCCACTTCTCGGTGGGAACATTATCTACGTCTATAACGTAATATAACCTAACCTAATCCATCTAGACCCTCGCTGGTAATGTTTTACAAAATCCCGGTCGTGTCGGCCCGTACTTCTCCGTGGGGACATTATATACGTCTATAACGTTATATATCCTAACCTAAGGGAACCTAACATCACGGATGTAGTATTTCACAACATTCCTGGCTGGTCGGCCCCACTTCTCGGTGGGAACATTATATACGTTTATAACGAAGTATAACCTAACCTAACCCATCTAGACCCTCGCTTGTAATGTTTTACAGAATCCCGGTCGTGTCGTCCCGTACGTCTCGGCACGGACATTATATACGTCTATAACGTGTTATATCCTAGCCAAAGGCAACCTAACATCTCGAATGTAGTATTTCACCACATTCCTGGCGGGTCGGTCCCACTTCTCGGTGGGAACATTATTTACTTCTATAACGTAATATAACCTAACCTAATCCATCTATACCCTCGCTGGTAATGTTTTACGAAATCCCGGTCGTGTCGGCCCGTACTTCTCCGTGGGGACATTATATACTTCTATAACGTTATATATCCTAACCTAAGGGAACCTAACATCTCGGATGTAGTATTTTCCAACATTCCTGGCGGGGCGGCCCCTACTTCTCGGTGGGCACATTATATACGTCTATATCGTAATATAACCTAACCTAACCCATCTAGCCCCTCGCTTGTAATGTTTTGCAGAATCCCGGTCGTGTCGGCCCGTACGTCTCGGTGCGGACATTATATACGTCTATAACGTTATATATCCTAACCTAAGGGTACCTAACATCTCGCATGTAGTATTTCACAACATTCCTGGCTGGTCGGCCCCACTTCTCGGTGGGAACCTTATATACGTTTATAACGAAGTATAACCTAACCTAACCCATCTAGACCCTCGCTTGTAATGTTTTACAGAATCCCGGTCGTGTCGTCCCGTACGTCTCGGCGCGGACATTATATACGTCTATAACGTTTTATATCCTAGCCAAAGGCAACCTAACATCTCGAATGTAGTATTTCACAACATTCCTGGCGGGTCGGTCCCACTTCTCGGTGGGAACATTATTTACGTCTATAACGTAATATAACCTAACCTAATCCATCTAGACCCTCGCTGGTAATGTTTTACAAAATCCCGGTCGTGTCGGCCCGTACTTCTCCGTGGGGACATTATATACGTCTATATCGTTATATATCCTAACCTAAGGCAACCTAACATCTCGGATGTAGTATTTTCCAACATTCCTGGCGGGTCGGCCCCTACTTCTCGGTGGGCACATTATATACGTCTATATCGTAATATAACCAAACCTAACCCATCTAGACCCTCGCTGGTAATGTTTTACAAAATCCCGGTCGTGTCGGCCCGTACTTCTCCGTGGGGACATTATATACGTCTATATCGTTATATATCCTAACGTAAGGCAACTTAACAGCTCCGATGTAGTATTTTCCAACATTCCTGGCGGGTCGGCCCCTACTTCTCGGTGGGCACATTATATACGTCTGTATCGTAATATAACCTAACCTAACCCATCTAGCACCTCGCTTGTAATGTTTTGCAGAATCCCGGTCGTGTCGTCTCGTACGTCTCGGTGCGGACATTATATACGTCTATAACGTTATATATCCTAACCTAAGGGAACCTAACGTCACGGATGTAGTATTTCACAACATTCCTGGCTGGTCGGCCCCACTTCTCGGTGGGAAAATTATATACGTTTATAACGTAGTATAACCTAACCTAACCCATCTAGACCCTCGCTGGTAATGTTCTACAAAATCCCGGTCGTGTCGTCTCGTACGTCTCGGTGCGGACATTATATACGTCTATAACGTTATATATCCTAACCTAAGGGAACCTAACATCTCGGATGTAGTATTTTCCAACATTCCTGGCGGGTCGGCCCCTACTTCTCGGTGGGCACATTATATACGTCTATATCGTAATATAACCAAACGTAACCCATCTAGACCCTCGCTGGTAATGTTTTACAAAATCCCGGTCGTGTCGGCCCGTACTTCTCCGTGGGGACATTATATACGTCTATATCGTTATATATCCTAACGTAAGGCAACTTAACAGCTCCGATGTAGTATTTTCCAACATTCCTGGCGGGTCGGCCCCTACTTCTCGGTGGGCACATTATATACGTCTGTATCGTAATATAACCTAACCTAACCCATCTAGCCCCTCGCTTGTAATGTTTTGCAGAATCCCTGTCGTGTCGGCCCGTACGTCTCGGTGCGGACATTATATACGTCTATAACGTTATATATGCTAACCTAAGCGAACCTAACATCTCGGATGTAGTATTTCACAACATTCCTGGCTGGTCGGCCCCACTTCTCGGTGGGAACATTATATACGTTTATAACGTAATATAACCTAACCTAACCCATCTAGCCCCTCGCTGGTTATGTTTTACAAAATCCCAGTCTTGTCGGCCCGTACTTTTCCGTGGAGACATTATATATGTCTATAATTTTATATATCCTAACCTAAGGCAACTTAACATCTCGGATGTAGTATTTTCCAACATTCCTGGCGGGTCAGTCCCTACTTCTCGGTGGGCACATTATATACGTCTATATCGTAATATAACCTAACCTAACCCATTTAGACCCTCGCTGGTAATGTTTTACAGAATCCCGGTCGTGTCGTCTCGTACGTCTCGGTGCGGACATTATATACGTCTATAACGTAATATATCCTAACCTAAGGGAACCTAACATCACGGATGTAGTATTTCACAACATTCGTGGCTGGTCGGCACCACATCTCGGTGGGAAAATTATATACGTTTATAACGTAGTATAACCTAACCTAACCCATCTAGCCCCTCGCTTGTAATGTTTTGCAGAATCCCGGTCGTGTCGGCCCGTACTTCTCCGTGGGGACATTATATACTTCTATAACGTTATATATCCTAACCTAAGGGAACCTAACATCTCGGATGTAGTATTTTCCAACATTCCTGGCGGGGCGGCCCCTACTTCTCGGTGGGCACATTATATACGTCTATATCGTAATATAACCTAACCTAACCCATCTAGCCCCTCGCTTGTAATGTTTTGCAGAATCCCGGTCGTGTCGGCCCGTACGTCTCGGTGCGGACATTATATACGTCTATAACGTTATATATCCTAACCTAAGGGTACCTAACATCTCGCATGTAGTATTTCACAACATTCCTGGCTGGTCGGCCCCACTTCTCGGTGGGAACCTTATATACGTTTATAACGAAGTATAACCTAACCTAACCCATCTAGACCCTCGCTTGTAATGTTTTACAGAATCCCGGTCGTGTCGTCCCGTACGTCTCGGCGCGGACATTATATACGTCTATAACGTTTTATATCCTAGCCAAAGGCAACCTAACATCTCGAATGTAGTATTTCACAACATTCCTGGCGGGTCGGTCCCACTTCTCGGTGGGAACATTATTTACGTCTATAACGTAATATAACCTAACCTAATCCATCTAGACCCTCGCTGGTAATGTTTTACAAAATCCCGGTCGTGTCGGTCCGTACTTCTCCGTGGGGACATTATATACGTCTATATCGTTATATATCCTAACCTAAGGCAACCTAACATCTCGGATGTAGTATTTTCCAACATTCCTGGCGGGTCGGCCCCTACTTCTCGGTGGGCACATTATATACGTCTATATCGTAATATAACCAAACCTAACCCATCTAGACCCTCGCTGGTAATGTTTTACAAAATCCCGGTCGTGTCGGCCCGTACTTCTCCGTGGGGACATTATATACGTCTATATCGTTATATATCCTAACGTAAGGCAACTTAACAGCTCCGATGTAGTATTTTCCAACATTCCTGGCGGGTCGGCCCCTACTTCTCGGTGGGCACATTATATACGTCTGTATCGTAATATAACCTAACCTAACCCATCTAGCACCTCGCTTGTAATGTTTTGCAGAATCCCGGTCGTGTCGTCTCGTACGTCTCGGTGCGGACATTATATACGTCTATAACGTTATATATCCTAACCTAAGGGAACCTAACGTCACGGATGTAGTATTTCACAACATTCCTGGCTGGTCGGCCCCACTTCTCGGTGGGAAAATTATATACGTTTATAACGTAGTATAACCTAACCTAACCCATCTAGACCCTCGCTGGTAATGTTCTACAAAATCCCGGTCGTGTCGTCTCGTACGTCTCGGTGCGGACATTATATACGTCTATAACGTTATATATCCTAACCTAAGGGAACCTAACATCTCGGATGTAGTATTTTCCAACATTCCTGGCGGGTCGGCCCCTACTTCTCGGTGGGCACATTATATACGTCTATATCGTAATATAACCAAACGTAACCCATCTAGACCCTCGCTGGTAATGTTTTACAAAATCCCGGTCGTGTCGGCCCGTACTTCTCCGTGGGGACATTATATACGTCTATATCGTTATATATCCTAACGTAAGGCAACTTAACAGCTCCGATGTAGTATTTTCCAACATTCCTGGCGGGTCGGCCCCTACTTCTCGGTGGGCACATTATATACGTCTGTATCGTAATATAACCTAACCTAACCCATCTAGCCCCTCGCTTGTAATGTTTTGCAGAATCCCTGTCGTGTCGGCCCGTACGTCTCGGTGCGGACATTATATACGTCTATAACGTTATATATGCTAACCTAAGCGAACCTAACATCTCGGATGTAGTATTTCACAACATTCCTGGCTGGTCGGCCCCACTTCTCGGTGGGAACATTATATACGTTTATAACGTAATATAACCTAACCTAACCCATCTAGCCCCTCGCTGGTTATGTTTTACAAAATCCCAGTCTTGTCGGCCCGTACTTTTCCGTGGAGACATTATATATGTCTATAATTTTATATATCCTAACCTAAGGCAACTTAACATCTCGGATGTAGTATTTTCCAACATTCCTGGCGGGTCAGTCCCTACTTCTCGGTGGGCACATTATATACGTCTATATCGTAATATAACCTAACCTAACCCATTTAGACCCTCGCTGGTAATGTTTTACAGAATCCCGGTCGTGTCGTCTCGTACGTCTCGGTGCGGACATTATATACGTCTATAACGTAATATATCCTAACCTAAGGGAACCTAACATCACGGATGTAGTATTTCACAACATTCGTGGCTGGTCGGCACCACATCTCGGTGGGAAAATTATATACGTTTATAACGTAGTATAACCTAACCTAACCCATCTAGCCCCTCGCTTGTAATGTTTTGCAGAATCCCGGTCGTGTCGGCCCGTACGTCTCGGTGCGGACATTATATACGTCTATAACGTTATATATCCTAACCTAAGCGAACCTAACATCTCGGATGTAGTATTTTCCAACATTCCTGGCGGGGCGGCCGCTACATCTTGGTGGGAACATTATATACGTCTATATCGTAATATAACCTAACCTAACCCATCTAGACCCTCGCTGGTAATGTTCTACAAAATCCCGGTCGTGTCCTCTCGTACGTCTCGGTGCGGACATTATATACGTCTATAACGTTATATATCCTAACCTAAGGGAACCTAACGTCACGGATGTAGTATTTCACAACATTCCTGGCTGGTCGGCCCCACTTCTCGGTGGGAAAATTATATACGTTTATAACGTAGTATAACCTAACCTAACCCATCTAGACCCTCGCTGGTAATGTTCTACAAAATCCCGGTCGTGTCGTCTCGTACGTCTCGGTGCGGACATTATATACGTCTATAACGTTATATATCCTAACCTAAGGGAACCTAACATCACGGATGTTGTATTTCACAACATTCCTGGCTGGTCGGCCCCACTTCTCGGTGGGAAAATTATATACGTTTATAACGTAGCATAACCTAACCTAACCCATCTAGCACCTCGCTTGTAATGTTTTGCAGAATCCCGGTCGTGTCGGCCCGTACGTCTCGGTGCGGACATTATATACGTCTATAACGTTATATATCCTAACCTAAGGGTACCTAACATCTCGCATGTAGTATTTCACAACATTCCTGGCGGGTCGGTCCCACTTCTCGGTGGGAACATTATTTACGTCTATAACGTAATATAACCTAACCTAATCCATCTAGACCCTCGCTGGTAATGTTTTACTAAATCCCGGTCGTGTCGGCCCGTACTTCTCCGTGGGGACATTATATACGTCTATATCGTTATATATCCTAACCTAAGGCAACCTAACATCTCGGATGTAGTATTTTCCAACATTCCTGGCGGGTCGGCCCCTACTTCTCGGTGGGCACATTATATACGTCTGTATCGTAATATAACCTAACCTAACCCATCTAGCCCCTCGCTTGTAATGTTTTGCAGAATCCCGGTCGTGTCGTCTCGTACGTCTCGGTGCGGACATTATATACGTCTATAACGTTATATATCCTAACCTAAGGGAACCTAACGTCACGGATGTAGTATTTCACAACATTCCTGGCTGGTCGGCCCCACTTCTCGGTGGGAAAATTATATACGTTTATAACGTAGTATAACCTAACCTAACCCATCTAGACCCTCGCTGGTAATGTTCTACAAAATCCCGGTCGTGTCGTCTCGTACGTCTCGGTGCGGACATTATATACGTCTATAACGTTATATATCCTAACCTAAGGGAACCTAACATCACGGATGTAGTATTTCACAACATTCCTGGCGGGTCGGCTCCACTTCTCGGTGGGAACATTATTTACGTCTACAACGTAATATAACCTAACCTAATCCATCTAGACCCTCGCTGGTAATGTTTTACAAAATCCCGGTCGTGTCGGCCCGTACTTCTCCGTGGGGTCATTATATACGTCTATATCGTTATATATCCTAACCTAAGGCAACCTAACATCTCGGATGTAGTATTTTCCAACATTCCTGGCGGGTCGGCCCCTACTTCTCGGTGGGCACATTATATACGTCTATATCGTAATATAACCAAACGTAACCCATCTAGACCCTCGCTGGTAATGTTTTACAAAATCCCGGTCGTGTCGGCCCGTACTTCTCCGTGGGGACATTATATACGTCTATATCGTTATATATCCTAACGTAAGGCAACTTAACAGCTCCGATGTAGTATTTTCCAACATTCCTGGCGGGTCGGCCCCTACTTCTCGGTGGGCACATTATATACGTCTGTATCGTAATATAACCTAACCTAACCCATCTAGCCCCTCGCTTGTAATGTTTTGCAGAATCCCTGTCGTGTCGGACCGTACGTCTCGGTGCGGACATTATATACGTCTATAACGTTATATATGCTAACCTAAGCGAACCTAACATCTCGGATGTAGTATTTCACAACATTCCTGGCTGGTCGGCCCCACTTCTCGGTGGGAACATTATATACGTTTATAACGTAATATAACCTAACCTAACCCATCTAGCCCCTCGCTGGTTATGTTTTACAAAATCCCAGTCTTGTCGGCCCGTACTTTTCCGTGGAGACATTATATATGTCTATAATTTTATATATCCTAACCTAAGGCAACTTAACATCTCGGATGTAGTATTTTCCAACATTCCTGGCGGGTCAGTCCCTACTTCTCGGTGGGCACATTATATACGTCTATATCGTAATATAACCTAACCTAACCCATCTAGACCCTCGCTGGTAATGTTTTACAGAATCCCGGTCGTGTCGTCTCGTACGTCTCGGTGCGGACATTATATACGTCTATAACGTAATATATCCTAACCTAAGGGAACCTAACATCACGGATGTAGTATTTCACAACATTCGTGGCTGGTCGGCACCACATCTCGGTGGGAAAATTATATACGTTTATAACGTAGTATAACCTAACCTAACCCATCTAGCCCCTCGCTTGTAATGTTTTGCAGAATCCCGGTCGTGTCGGCCCGTACGTCTCGGTGCGGACATTATATACGTCTATAACGTTATATATCCTAACCTAAGCGAACCTAACATCTCGGATGTAGTATTTCACAACATTCCTGGCTGGTCGGCCCCACTTCTCGGTTGGAACATTATATACGTTTATAACGAAGTATAACTTAACCTAACCCATCTAGACCCTCGCTTGTAATGTTTTACACAATCCCGGTCGTGTCGTCCCGTACGTCTCGGTGCGGGCATTATATACGTCTATTACGTTATATATCCTAACCAAAGGCAACCTAACATCTCGAATGTAGTATTTCACAACATTCCTGGCGGGTCGGCCCCACTTCTCGGTGGGCACATTATATACGTCTATATCGTAATATAACCTAACCTAACCCATCTAGCCCCTCGCTTGTAATGTTTTGCAGAATCCCGGTCGTGTCGGCCCGTACGTCTCGGTGCGGACATTATATACGTCTATAACGTTATATATCCTAACCTAAGCGAACCTAACATCTCGGATGTAGTATTTCACAACATTCCTGGCTGGTCGGCCCCACTTCTCGGTGGGAACATTATATACGTTTATAACTAAGTATAACTTAACCTAACCCATCTAGAGCCTCGCTTGTAATGTTTTACAGAATCCCGGTCGTGTCGTCCCGTACGTCTCGGTGCGGACATTATATACGTCCATAACGTTATATATCCTAACCAAAGGCAACCTAACATCTCGAATGTAGTATTTCACAACATTCCTTGCGGGTCGGCCCCACTTCTCGGTGGGAACATTATTTACGTCTATAACGTAATATAACCTAACCTAATCCATCTAGACCCTCGCTGGTAATGTTTTACAAAATCCCGGTCGTGTCGGCCCGTACTTCTCCGTGGGGACATTATATACGTCTATAACGTTATATATCCTAACCTAAGGGAACCTAACATCTCGGATGTAGTATTTTCCAACATTCCTGGCTGGGCGGCCGCTACATCTTGGTGGGAACATTATATACGTCTATATCGTAATATAACCTAACCTAACCCATCTAGACCCTCGCTGGTAATGTTCTACAAAATCCCGGTCGTGTCCTCTCGTACGTCTCGGTGCGGACATTATATACGTCTATAACGTTATATATCCTAACCTAAGGGAACCTAACGTCACGGATGTAGTATTTCACAACATTCCTGGCTGGTCGGCCCCACTTCTCGGTGGGAAAATTATATACGTTTATAACGTAGTATAACCTAACCTAACCCATCTAGACCCTCGCTGGTAATGTTCTACAAAATCCCGGTCGTGTCGTCTCGTACGTCTCGGTGCGGACATTATATACGTCTATAACGTTATATATCCTAACCTAAGGGAACCTAACATCACGGATGTAGTATTTCACAACATTCCTGGCTGGTCGGCCCCACTTCTCGGTGGGAAAATTATATACGTTTATAACGTAGCATAACCTAACCTAACCCATCTAGCACCTCGCTTGTAATGTTTTACAGAATCCCGGTCGTGTCGGCCCGTACGTCTCGGTGCGGACATTATATACGTCTATAACGTTATATATCCTAACCTAAGGGTACCTAACATCTCGCATGTAGTATTTCACAACATTCCTGGCTGGTCGGCCCCACTTCTCGGTGGGAACCTTATATACGTTTATAACGAAGTATAACCTAACCTAACCCATCTAGACCCTCGCTTGTAATGTTTTACAGAATCCCGGTCGTGTCGTCCCGTACGTCTCGGCGCGGACATTATATACGTCTATAACGTTTCATATCCTAACCAAAGGCAACCTAACATCTCGAATGTAGTATTTCACAACATTCCTGGCGGGTCGGCTCCACTTCTCGGTGGGAACATTATTTACGTCTATAACGTAATATAACCTAACCTAATCCATCTAGACCCTCGCTGGTAATGTTTTACAAAATCCCGGTCGTGTCGGCCCGTACTTCTCCGTGGGGACATTATATACGTCTATATCGTTATATATCCTAACCTAAGGCAACCTAACATCTCGAATGTAGTATTTCACAACATTCCTGGCGGGTCGGCCCCACTTCTCGGTGGGAACATTATCTACGTCTATAACGTAATATAACCTAACCTAATCCATCTAGACCCTCGCTGGTAATGTTTTACAAAATCCCGGTCGTGTCGGCCCGTACTTCTCCGTGGGGACATTATATACGTCTATAACGTTATATATCCTAACCTAAGGGAACCTAACATCACGGATGTAGTATTTCACAACATTCCTGGCTGGTCGGCCCCACTTCTCGGTGGGAACATTATATACGTTTATAACGAAGTATAACCTAACCTAACCCATCTAGACCCTCGCTTGTAATGTTTTACAGAATCCCGGTCGTGTCGTCCCGTACGTCTCGGCGCGGACATTATATACGTCTATAACGTTTTATATCCTAGCCAAAGGCAACCTAACATCTCGAATGTAGTATTTCACAACATTCCTGGCGGGTCGGTCCCACCTCTCGGTGGGAACATTATTTACTTCTATAACGTAATATAACCTAACCTAATCCATCTATACCCTCGCTGGTAATGTTTTACAGAATCCCGGTCGTGTCGGCCCGTACTTCTCCGTGGGGACATTATATACGTCTATAACGTTATATATCCTAACCTAAGGGAACCTAACATCTCGGATGTAGTATTTTCCAACATTCCTGGCGGGGCGGCCCCTACTTCTCGCTGGGCACATTATATACGTCTATATCGTAATATAACCTAACCTAACCCATCTAGCCCCTCGCTTGTAATAGTTTGCAGAATCCCGGTCGTGTCGGCCCGTCGTCTCGGTGCGGACATTATATACGTCTATAACGTTATATATCCTAACCTAAGCGAACCTAACATCTCGGATGTAGTATTTCACAACATTCCTGGCTGGTCGGCCCCACTTCTCGGTGGGAACATTATATACGTTTATAACTAAGTATAACTTAACCTAACCCATCTAGAGCCTCGCTTGTAATGTTTTACAGAATCCCGGTCGTGTCGTCCCGTACGTCTCGGTGCGGACATTATATACGTCTATAACGTTATATATCCTAACCAAAGGCAACCTAACATCTCGAATGTAGTATTTCACAACATTCCTTGCGGGTCGGCCCCACTTCTCGGTGGGAACATTATTTACGTCTATAACGTAATATAACCTAACCTAATCCATCTAGACCCTCGCTGGTAATGTTTTACAAAATCCCGGTCGTGTCGGCCCGTACTTCTCCGTGGGGACATTATATACGTCTATAACGTTATATATCCTAACCTAAGGGAACCTAACATCTCGGATGTAGTATTTTCCAACATTCCTGGCGGGGCGGCCGCTACTTCTTGGTGGGAACATTATATACGTCTATATCGTAATATAACCTAACCTAACCCATCTAGACCCTCGCCGGTAATGTTCTACAAAATCCCGGTCGTGTCGTCTCGTACGTCTCGGTGCGGACATTATATACGTCTATAACGTTATATATCCTAACCTAAGGGAACCTAACGTCACGGATGTAGTATTTCACAACATTCCTGGCTGGTCGGCCCCACTTCTCGGTGGGAAAATTATATACGTTTATAACGTAGTATAACCTAACCTAACCCATCTAGACCCTCGCTGGTAATGTTCTACAAAGTCCCGGTCGTGTCGTCTCGTACGTCTCGGTGCGGACATTATATACGTCTATAACGTTATATATCCTAACCTAAGGGAACCTAACATCACGGATGTAGTATTTCACAACATTCCTGGCTGGTCGGCCCCACTTCTCGGTGGGAAAATTATATACGTTTATAACGTAGCATAACCTAACCTAACCCATCTAGCACCTCGCTTGTAATGTTTTGCAGAATCCCGGTCGTGTCGGCCCGTACGTCTCGGTGCGGACATTATATACGTCTATAACGTTATATATCCTAACCTAAGGGTACCTAACATCTCGCATGTAGTATTTCACAACATTCCTGGCTGGTCGGCCCCACTTCTCGGTGGGAACCTTATATACGTTTATAACGAAGTATAACCTAACCTAACCCATCTAGACCCTCGCTTGTAATGTTTTACAGAATCCCGGTCGTGTCGTCCCGTACGTCTCGGCGCGGACATTATATACGTCTATAACGTTTCATATCCTAACCAAAGGCAACCTAACATCTCGAATGTAGTATTTCACAACATTCCTGGCGGGTCGGCTCCACTTCTCGGTGGGAACATTATTTACGTCTATAACGTAATATAACCTAACCTAATCCATCTAGACCCTCGCTGGTAATGTTTTACAAAATGCCGGTCGTGTCGGCCCGTACTTCTCCGTGGGGACATTATATACGTCTATATCGTTATATATCCTAACCTAAGGCAACCTAACATCTCGGATGTAGTATTTTCCAACATTCCTGGCGGGTCGGCCCCTACTTCTCGGTGGGCACATTATATACGTCTGTATCGTAATATAACCTAACCTAACCCATCTAGCCCCTCGCTTGTAATGTTTTGCAGAATCCCTGTCGTGTCGGCCCGTACGTCTCGGTGCGGACATTATATACGTCTATAACGTTATATATGCTAACCTAAGCGAACCTAACATCTCGGATGTAGTATTTCACAACATTCCTGGCTGGTCGGCCCCACTTCTCGGTGGGAACATTATATACGTTTATAACGTAATATAACCTAACCTAACCCATCTAGCCCCTCGCTGGTTATGTTTTACAAAATCCCAGTCTTGTCGGCACGTACTTTTCCGTGGGGACATTATATATGTCTATAATTTTATATATCCTAACCTAAGGCAACTTAACATCTCGGATGTAGTATTTTCCAACATTCCTGGCGGGTCAGTACCTACTTCTCGGTGGGCACATTATATACGTCTATATCGTAATATAACCTAACCTAACCCATCTAGACCCTCGCTGGTAATGTTTTACAGAATCCCGGTCGTGTCGTCTCGTACGTCTCGGTGCGGACATTATATACGTCTATAACGTAATATATCCTAACCTAAGGGAACCTAACATCACGGATGTAGTATTTCACAACATTCGTGGCTGGTCGGCACCACATCTCGGTGGGAAAATTATATACGTTTATAACGTAGTATAACCTAACCTAACCCATCTAGCCCCTCGCTTGTAATGTTTTGCAGAATCCCGGTCGTGTCGGCCCGTACGTCTCGGTGCGGACATTATATACGTCTATAACGTTATATATCCTAACCTAAGCGAACCTAACATCTCGGATGTAGTATTTCACAACATTCCTGGCTGGTCGGCCCCACTTCTCGGTTGGAACATTATATACGTTTATAACGAAGTATAACTTAACCTAACCCATCTAGACCCTCGCTTGTAATGTTTTACACAATCCCGGTCGTGTCGTCCCGTACGTCTCGGTGCGGGCATTATATACGTCTATTACGTTATATATCCTAACCAAAGGCAACCTAACATCTCGAATGTAGTATTTCACAACATTCCTGGCGGGTCGGCCCCACTTCTCGGTGGGAACATTATCTACGTCTATAACGTAATATAACCAAACCTAACCCATCTAGACCCTCGCTGGTAATGTTTTACAAAATCCCGGTCGTGTCGGCCCGTACTTCTCCGTGGGGACATTATATACGTCTATAACGTTATATATCCTAACCTAAGGGAACCTAACATCACGGATGTAGTATTTCACAACATTCCTGGCTGGTCGGCCCCACTTCTCGGTGGGAAAATTATATACGTTTATAACGTAGTATAACCTAACCTAACCCATCTAGCCCCTCGCTTGTAATGTTTTGCAGAATCCCGGTCGTGTCGGCCCGTACGTCTCCGTGCGGACATTATATACGTCTATAACGTTATATATCCTAACCTAAGGGTACCTAACATCTCGCATGTAGTATTTCACAACATTCCTGGCTGGTCGGCCCCACTTCTCGGTGGGAACATTATATACGTTTATAACGAAGTATAACCTAACCTAACCCATCTAGACCCTCGCTTGTAATGTTTTACAGAATCACGGTCGTGTCGTCCCGTACGTCTCGGCGCGGACATTATATACGTCTATAACGTTTTATATCCTAGCCAAAGGCAACCTAACATCTCGAATGTAGTATTTCACAACATTCCTGGCGGGTCGGTCCCACTTCTCGGTGGGAACATTATTTACGTCTATAACGTAATATAACCAAACCTAATCCATCTAGACCCTCGCTGGTAATGTTTTACAAAATCCCGGTCGTGTCGGACCGTACTTCTCCGTGTGGACATTATATACGTCTATATCGTGATATATCCTAACCTAAGGCAACCTAACATCTCGGATGTAGTATTTTCCAACATACCTGGCGGGTCGGCCCCTACTTCTAGGTGGGCACATTATATACGTCTATATCGTAATATAACCAAACCTAACCCATCTAGACCCTCGCTGGTAATGTTCTACAAAATCCCGGTCGTGTCGTCTCGTACGTCTCGGTGCGGACATTATATACGTCTATAACGTTATATATCCTAACCTAAGGGAACCTAACATCACGGATGTAGTATTTTACAACATTCCTGGCTGGTCGGCCCCACTTCTCGGTGGGAAAATTATATACGTTTATAACGTAGTATAACCTAACCTAACCCATCTAGACCCTCGCTGGTAATGTTCTACAAAATCCCGGTCGTGTCGTCTCGTACGTCTCGGTGCGTACATTGTATACGTCTATAACGTTATATATCCTAACCTAAGGGAACCTAACATCACGGATGTAGTATTTCACAACATTCCTGGCTGGTCGGCCCCACTTCTCGGTGGGAAAATTATATACGTTTATAACGTAGTATAACCTAACCTAACCCATCTAGCACCTCGCTTGTAATGTTTTGCAGAATCCCGGTCGTGTCGGCCCGTACGTCTCGGTGCGGACATTATATACGTCTATAACGTTATATATCCTAACCTAAGGGTACCTAACATCTCGCATGTAGTATTTCACAACATTCCTGGCTGGTCGGCCCCACTTCTCGGTGGGAACCTTATATACGTTTATAACGAAGTATAACCTAACCTAACCCATCTAGACCCTCGCTTGTAATGTTTTACAGAATCCCGGTCGTGTCGTCCCGTACGTCTCGGCACGGACATTATATACGTCTATAACGTTTCATATCCTAACCAAAGGCAACCTGACATTTCGAATGTAGTATTTCACAACATTCCTGGCGGGTCGGCTCCACTTCTCGGTGGGAACATTATTTACGTCTATAACGTAATATAACCTAACCTAATCCATCTAGACCCTCGCTGGTAATGTTTTACAAAATCCCGGTCGTGTCGGCCCGTACTTCTCCGTGGGGACATTATATACGTCTATATCGTTATATATCCTAACATAAGGCAACCTAACATCTCGGATGTAGTATTTTCCAACATTCCTGGCGGGTCGGCCCCTACTTCTCGGTGGGCACATTATATACGTCTATATCGTAATATAACCAAACCTAACCCATCTAGACCCTCGCTGGTAATGTTTTACAAAATCCCGGTTGTGTCGGCCCGTACTTCTCCGTGGGGACATTATATACGTCTATATCGTTATATATCCTAACGTAAGGCAACTTAACAGCTCCGATGTAGTATTTTCCAACATTCCTGGCGGGTCAGTCCCTACTTCTCGGTGGGCACATTATATACGTCTATATCGTAATATAACCTAACCTAACCCATCTAGACCCTCGCTGGTAATGTTTTACAGAATCCCGGTCGTGTCGTCTCGTACGTCTCGGTGCGGACATTATATACGTCTATAACGTTATATATCCTAACCTAAGGGAACCTAACATCACGGATGTAGTATTTCACAACATTCGTGGCTGGTCGGCACCACATCTCGGTGGGAAAATTATATACGTTTATAACGTAGTATAACCTAACCTAACCCATCTAGCCCCTCGCTTGTAATGTTTTGCAGAATCCCGGTCGTGTCGGCCCGTACGTCTCGGTGCGGACATTATATACGTCTATAACGTTATATATCCTAACCTAAGCGAACCTAACATCTCGGATGTAGTATTTCACAACATTCCTGGCTGGTCGGCCCCACTTCTCGGTTGGAACATTATATACGTTTATAACGAAGTATAACTTAACCTAACCCATCTAGACCCTCGCTTGTAATGTTTTACACAATCCCGGTCGTGTCGTCCCGTACGTCTCGGTGCGGGCATTATATACGTCTATTACGTTATATATCCTAACCAAAGGCAACCTAACATCTCGAATGTAGTATTTCACAACATTCCTGGCGGGTCGGCCCCACTTCTCGGTGGGAACATTATCTACGTCTATAACGTAATATAACCTAACCTAATCCATCTAGACCCTCGCTGGTAATGTTTTACAAAATCCCGCTCGTGTCGGCCCGTACGTCTCGGTGCGGACATTATATACGTCTATAACGTTATATATGCTAACCTAAGCGAACCTAACATCTCGGATGTAGTATTTCACAACATTCCTGGCTGGTCGGCCCCACTTCTCGGTGGGAACATTATATACGTTTATAACGTAATATAACCTAACCTAACCCATCTAGCCCCTCGCTGGTTATGTTTTACAAAATCCCAGTCTTGTCGGCCCGTACTTTTCCGTGGGGACATTATATATGTCTATAATTTTATATATCCTAACCTAAGGCAACTTAACATCTCGGATGTAGTATTTTCCAACATTCCTGGCGCGTCAGTCCCTACTTCTCGGTGGGCACATTATATACGTCTATATCGTAATATAACCTAACCTAACCCATCTAGACCCTCGCTGGTAATGTTTTACAGAATCCCGGTCGTGTCGTCTCGTACGTCTCGGTGCGGACATTATATACGTCTATAACGTTATATATCCTAACCTAAGGGAACCTAACATCACGGATGTAGTATTTCACAACATTCGTGGCTGGTCGGCACCACATCTCGGTGGGAAAATTATATACGTTTATAACGTAGTATAACCTAACCTAACCCATCTAGCCCCTCGCTTGTAATGTTTTGCAGAATCCCGGTCGTGTCGGCCCGTACGTCTCGGTGCGGACATTATATACGTCTATAACGTTATATATCCTAACCTAAGCGAACCTAACATCTCGGATGTAGTATTTCACAACATTCCTGGCTGGTCGGCCCCACTTCTCGGTTGGAACATTATATACGTTTATAACGAAGTATAACTTAACCTAACCCATCTAGACCCTCGCTTGTAATGTTTTACACAATCCCGGTCGTGTCGTCCCGTACGTCTCGGTGCGGGCATTATATACGTCTATTACGTTATATATCCTAACCAAAGGCAACCTAACATCTCGAATGTAGTATTTCACAACATTCCTGGCGGGTCGGCCCCACTTCTCGGTGGGAACATTAGCTACGTCTATAACGTAATATAACCTAACCTAATCCATCTAGACCCTCGCTGGTAATGTTTTACAAAATCCCGGTCGTGTCGGCCCGTACGTCTCGGTGCGGACATTATATACGTCTATAACGTTATATATGCTAACCTAAGCGAACCTAACATCTCGGATGTAGTATTTCACAACATTCCTGGCTGGTCGGCCCCACTTCTCGGTGGGAACATTATATACGTTTATAACGTAATATAACCTAACCTAACCCATCTAGCCCCTCGCTGGTTATGTTTTACAAAATCCCAGTCTTGTCGGCCCGTACTTTTCCGTGGGGACATTATATATGTCTATAATTTTATATATCCTAACCTAAGGCAACTTAACATCTCGGATGTAGTATTTTCCAACATTCCTGGCGGGTCAGTCCCTACTTCTCGGTGGGCACATTATATACGTCTATATCGTAATATAACCTAACCTAACCCATCTAGACCCTCGCTGGTAATGTTTTACAGAATCCCGGTCGTGTCGTCTCGTACGTCTCGGTGCGGACATTATATACGTCTATAACGTTATATATCCTAACCTAAGGGAACCTAACATCACGGATGTAGTATTTCACAACATTCGTGGCCGGTCGGCACCACATCTCGGTGGGAAAATTATATACGTTTATAACGTAGTATAACCTAACCTAACCCATCTAGCCCCTCGCTTGTAATGTTTTGCAGAATCCCGGTCGTGTCGGCCCGTACGTCTCGGTGCGGACATTATATACGTCTATAACGTTATATATCCTAACCTAAGCGAACCTAACATCTCGGATGTAGTATTTCACAACATTCCTGGCTGGTCGGCCCCACTTCTCGGTTGGAACATTATATACGTTTATAACGAAGTATAACTTAACCTAACCCATCTAGACCCTCGCTTGTAATGTTTTACACAATCCCGGTCGTGTCGTCCCGTACGTCTCGGTGCGGGCATTATATACGTCTATTACGTTATATATCCTAACCAAAGGCAACCTAACATCTCGAATGTAGTATTTACCTAACCTAACCTAACCTAACCTAACCTAACCTAACCTAACCTAATCCATCTAGACCCTCGCTGGTAATGTTTTACAAAATCCCGGTCGTGTCGGCCCGTACTTCTCCGTGGGGACATTATATACGTCTATAACGTTATATATCCTAACCTAAGGGAACCTAACATCACGGATGTAGTATTTCACAACATTCCTGGCTGGTCGGCCCCACTTCTCGGTGGGAAAATTATATACGTTTATAACGTAGTATAACCTAACCTAACCCTTCTAGACCCTCGCTTGTAATGTTTTACAGAATCACGGTCGTGTCGTCCCGTACGTCTCGGCGCGGACATTATATACGTCTATAACGTTTTATATCCTAGCCAAAGGCAACCTAACATCTCGAATGTAGTATTTCACAACATTCCTGGCGGGTCGGTCCCACTTCTCGGTGGGAACATTATTTACGTCTATAACGTAATATAACCTAACCTAATCCATCTAGACCCTCGCTGGTAATGTTTTACAAAATCCCGGTCGTGTCGGCCCGTACTTCTCCGTGGGGACATTATATACGTCTATATCGTGATATATCCTAACCTAAGGCAACCTAACATCTCGGATGTAGTATTTTCCAACATACCTGGCGGGTCGGCCCCTACTTCTAGGTGGGCACATTATATACGTCTATATCGTAATATAACCAAACCTAACCCATCTAGACCCTCGCTGGTAATGTTCTACAAAATACCGGTCGTGTCGTCTCGTACGTCTCGGTGCGGACATTATATACGTCTATAACGTTATATGTCCTAACCTAAGGGAACCTAACATCACGGATGTAGTATTTTACAACATTCCTGGCTGGTCGGCCCCACTTCTCGGTGGGAAAATTATATACGTTTATAACGTAGTATAACCTAACCTAACCCATCTAGACCCTCGCTGGTAATGTTCTACAAAATCCCGGTCGTGTCGTCTCGTACGTCTCGGTGCGGACATTGTATACGTCTATAACGTTATATATCCTAACCTAAGGGAACCTAACATCACGGATGTAGTATTTCACAACATTCCTGGCTGGTCGGCCCCACTTCTCGGTGGGAAAATTATATACGTTTATAACGTAGTATAACCTAACCTAACCCATCTAGCACCTCGCTTGTAATGTTTTGCAGAATCCCGGTCGTGTCGGCCCGTACGTCTCGGTGCGGACATTATATACGTCTATAACGTTATATATGCTAACCTAAGGGTACCTAACATCTCGCATGTAGTATTTCACATCATTCCTGGCTGGTCGGCCCCACTTCTCGGTGGGAACCTTATATACGTTTATAACGAAGTATAACCTAACCTAACCCATCTAGACCCTCGCTTGTAATGTTTTACAGAATCCCGGTCGTGTCGTCCCGTACGTCTCGGCACGGACATTATATACGTCTATAACGTTTCATATCCTAACCAAAGGCAACCTGACATCTCGAATGTAGTATTTCACAACATTCCTGGCGGGTCGGCTCCACTTCTCGGTGGGAACATTATTTACGTCTATAACGTAATATAACCTAACCTAATCCATCTAGACCCTCGCTGGTAATGTGTTACAAAATCCCGGTCGTGTCGGCCCGTACTTCTCCGTGGGGACATTATATACGTCTATATCGTTATATATCCTAACCTAAGGCAACCTAACATCTCGGATGTAGTATTTTCCAACATTCCTGGCGGGTCGGCCCCTACTTCTCGGTGGGCACATTATATACGTCTATATCGTAATATAACCAAACCTAACCCATCTAGACCCTCGCTGGTAATGTTTTACAAAATCCCGGTTGTGTCGGCCCGTACTTCTCCGTGTGGACATTATATACGTCTATATCGTTATATATCCTAACGTAAGGCAACTTAACAGCTCCGATGTAGTATTTTCCAACATTCCTGGCGGGTCGGCCCCTACTTCTCGGTGGGCCACATTATATACGTCTGTATCGTAATATAACCTAACCTAACCCATCTAGCCCCTCGCTTGTAATGTTTTGCAGAATCCCGGTCGTGTCGGCCCGTACGTCTCGGTGCGGACATTATATACGTCTATAACGTTATATATCCTAACCTAAGCGAACCTAACATCTCGGATGTAGTATTTCACAACATTCCTGGCTGGTCGGCCCCACTTCTCGGTTGGAACATTATATACGTTTATAACGAAGTATAACTTAACCTAACCCATCTAGACCCTCGCTTGTAATGTTTTACACAATCCCGGTCGTGTCGTCCCGTACGTCTCGGTGCGGGCATTATATACGTCTATTACTTTATATATCCTAACCAAAGGCAACCTAACATCTCGAATGTAGTATTTCACAACATTCCTGGCGGGTCGGCCCCACTTCTCGGTGGGAACATTATCTACGTCTATAACGTAATATAACCTAACCTAATCCATCTAGACCCTCGCTGGTAATGTTTTACAAAATCCCGGTCGTGTCGGCCCGTACTTCTCCGTGGGGACATTATATACGTCTATAACGTTATATATCCTAACCTAAGGGAACCTAACATCACGGATGTAGTATTTCACAACATTCCTGGCTGGTCGGCCCCACTTCTCGGTGGGAACATTATATACGTTTATAACGAAGTATAACCTAACCTAACCCATCTAGACCCCCGCTTGTAATGTTTTACAGAATCCCGGTCGTGTCGTCCCGTACGTCTCGGCGCGGACATTACATACGTCTATAACGTTTTATATCCTAGCCAAAGGCAACCTAACATCTCGAATGTAGTATTTCACAACATTCCTGGCGGGTCGGCTCCACTTCTCGGTGGGAACATTATTTACGTCTATAACGTAATATAACCTAACCTAATCCATCTAGACCCTCGCTGGTAATGTTTTACAAAATCCCGGTCGTGTCGGCCCGTACTTCTCTGTGGGGACATTATATACGTCTATATCGTTATATATCCTAACCTAAGGCAACCTAACATCTCGGATGTAGTATTTTCCAACATTCCTGGAGGGTCGGCCCCTACTTCTCGGTGGGCACATTATATACGTCTATATCGTAATATAACCAAACCTAACCCATCTAGACCCTCGCTGGTAATGTTTTACAAAATCCCGGTCGTGTCGGCCCGTACTTCTCCGTGGGGACATTATATACGTCTATATCGTTATATATCCTAACATAAGGCAACTTAACAGCTCCGATGTAGTATTTTCCAACATTCCTGGCGGGTCGGCCCCTACTTCTCGGTGGGCCACATTATATACGTCTGTATCGTAATATAACCTAACCTAACCCATCTAGCCCCTCGCTTGTAATGTTTTGCAGAATCCCTGTCGTGTCGGCCCGTACGTCTCGGTGCGGACATTATATACGTCTATAACGTTATATATGCTAACCTAAGCGAACCTAACATCTCGGATGTAGTATTTCACAACATTCCTGGCTGGTCGGCCCCACTTCTCGGTGGGAACATTATCTACGTCTATAACGTAATATAACCTAACCTAATCCATCTAGACCCTCGCTGGTAATGTTTTACAAAATCCCGGTCGTGTCGGCCCGTACTTCTCCGTGGGGACATTATATACGTCTATAACGTTTTATATCCTAGCCAAAGGCAACCTAACATCTCGAATGTAGTATTTCACAACATTCCTGGCGGGTCGGTCCCACTTCTCGGTGGGAACATTATTTACGTCTATAACGTAATATAACCTAACCTAATCCATCTAGACCCTCGCTGGTAATGTTTTACAAAATCCCGGTCGTGTCGGCCCGTACTTCTCCGTGGGGACATTATATACGTCTATATCGTGATATATCCTAACCTAAGGCAACCTAACATCTCGGATGTAGTATTTTCCAACATACCTGGCGGGTCGGCCCCTACTTCTAGGTGGGCACATTATATACGTCTATATCGTAATATAACCAACCCTAACCCATCTAGACCCTCGCTGGTAATGTTCTACAAAATCCCGGTCGTGTCGTCTCGTACGTCTCGGTGCGGACATTATATACGTCTATAACGTTATATGTCCTAACCTAAGGGAACCTAACATCACGGATGTAGTATTTTACAACATTCCTGGCTGGTCGGCCCCACTTCTCGGTGGGAAAATTATATACGTTTATAACGTAGTATAACCTAACCTAACCCATCTAGCACCTCGCTTGTAATGTTTTGCAGAATCCCGGTCGTGTCGGCCCGTACGTCTCGGTGCGGACATTATATACGTCTATATCGTTATATATCCTAACCTAAGGCAACCTAACATCTCGGATGTAGTATTTTCCAACATTCCTGGCGGGTCGGCCCCTACTTCTCGGTGGGCACATTATATACGTCTATATCGTAATATAACCAAACCTAACCCATCTAGACCCTCGCTGGTAATGTTTTACAAAATCCCGGTTGTGTCGGCCCGTACTTCTCCGTGGGGACATTATATACGTCTATATCGTTATATATCCTAACGTAAGGCAACTTAACAGCTCCGATGTAGTATTTTCCAACATTCCTGGCGGGTCGGCCCCTACTTCTCGGTGGGCCACATTATATACGTCTGTATCGTAATATAACCTAACCTAACCCATCTAGCCCCTCGCTTGTAATGTTTTGCAGAATCCCTGTCGTGTCGGCCCGTACGTCTCGGTGCGGACATTATATACGTCTATAACGTTATATATGCTAACCTAAGCGAACCTAACATCTCGGATGTAGTATTTCACAACATTCCTGGCTGGTCGGCCCCACTTCTCGGTGGGAACATTATATACGTTTATAACGTAGTATAACCTAACCTAACCCATCTAGACCCTCGCTGGTAATGTTCTACAAAATCCCGGTCGTGTCGTCTCGTACGTCTCGGTGCGGACATTGTATACGTCTATAACGTTATATATCCTAACCTAAGGGAACCTAACATCACGGATGTAGTATTTCACAACATTCCTGGCTGGTCGGCCCCACTTCTCGGTGGGAAAATTATATACGTTTATAACGTAGTATAACCTAACCTAACCCATCTAGCACCTCGCTTGTAATGTTTTGCAGAATCCCGGTCG
Organism: Xylocopa violacea; assembly: GCA_963969225.1. NCBI lineage: Eukaryota > Metazoa > Arthropoda > Insecta > Hymenoptera > Apidae > Xylocopa > Xylocopa violacea. The sequence goes on from CAXAJV010000674.1 coordinate 25,681, forward strand.
TGTCGGCCCGTACGTCTCGGTGCGGACATTATATACGTCTATAACGTTATATATCCTAACCTAAGGGTACCTAACATCTCGCATGTAGTATTTCACAACATTCCTGGCTGGTCGGCCCCACTTCTCGGTGGGAACCTTATATACGTTTATAACGAAGTATAACCTAACCTAACCCATCTAGACCCTCGCTTGTAATGTTTTACAGAATCCCGGTCGTGTCGTCCCGTACGTCTCGGCACGGACATTATATACGTCTATAACGTTTCATATCCTAACCAAAGGCAACCTGACATCTCGAATGTAGTATTTCACAACATTCCTGGCGGGTCGGCTCCACTTCTCGGTGGGAACATTATTTACGTCTATAACGTAATATAACCTAACCTAATCCATCTAGACCCTCGCTGGTAATGTGTTACAAAATCCCGGTCGTGTCGGCCCGTACTTCTCCGTGGGGACATTATATACGTCTATATCGTTATATATCCTAACCTAAGGCAACCTAACATCTCGGATGTAGTATTTTCCAACATTCCTGGCGGGTCGGCCCCTACTTCCCGGTGGGCACATTATATACGTCTATATCGTAATATAACCAAACCTAACCCATCTAGACCCTCGCTGGTAATGTTTTACAAAATCCCGGTTGTGTCGGCCCGTACTTCTCCGTGTGGACATTATATACGTCTATATCGTTATATATCCTAACGTAAGGCAACTTAACAGCTCCGATGTAGTATTTTCCAACATTCCTGGCGGGTCGGCCCCTACTTCTCGGTGGGCCACATTATATACGTCTGTATCGTAATATAACCTAACCTAACCCATCTAGCCCCTCGCTTGTAATGTTTTGCAGAATCCCGGTCGTGTCGGCCCGTACGTCTCGGTGCGGACATTATATACGTCTATAACGTTATATATCCTAACCTAAGCGAACCTAACATCTCGGATGTAGTATTTCACAACATTCCTGGCTGGTCGGCCCCACTTCTCGGTTGGAACATTATATACGTTTATAACGAAGTATAACTTAACCTAACCCATCTAGACCCTCGCTTGTAATGTTTTACACAATCCCGGTCGTGTCGTCCCGTACGTCTCGGTGCGGGCATTATATACGTCTATTACTTTATATATCCTAACCAAAGGCAACCTAACATCTCGAATGTAGTATTTCACAACATTCCTGGCGGGTCGGCCCCACTTCTCGGTGGGAACATTATCTACGTCTATAACGTAATATAACCTAACCTAATCCATCTAGACCCTCGCTGGTAATGTTTTACAAAATCCCGGTCGTGTCGGCCCGTACTTCTCCGTGGGGACATTATATACGTCTATAACGTTATATATCCTAACCTAAGGGAACCTAACATCACGGATGTAGTATTTCACAACATTCCTGGCTGGTCGGCCCCACTTCTCGGTGGGAACATTATATACGTTTATAACGAAGTATAACCTAACCTAACCCATCTAGACCCCCGCTTGTAATGTTTTACAGAATCCCGGTCGTGTCGTCCCGTACGTCTCGGCGCGGACATTACATACGTCTATAACGTTTTATATCCTAGCCAAAGGCAACCTAACATCTCGAATGTAGTATTTCACAACATTCCTGGCGGGTCGGCTCCACTTCTCGGTGGGAACATTATTTACGTCTATAACGTAATATAACCTAACCTAATCCATCTAGACCCTCGCTGGTAATGTTTTACAAAATCCCGGTCGTGTCGGCCCGTACTTCTCCGTGGGGACATTATATACGTCTATATCGTTATATATCCTAACCTAAGGCAACTTAACATCTCGGATGTAGTATTTTCCAACATTCCTGGAGGGTCGGCCCCTAATTCTCGGTGGGCACATTATATACGTCTATATCGTAATATAACCAAACCTAACCCATCTAGACCCTCGCTGGTAATGTTTTACAAAATCCCGGTCGTGTCGGCCCGTACTTCTCCGTGGGGACATTATATACGTCTATAACGTTATATATCCTAACCTAAGGGAACCTAACATCACGGATGTAGTATTTCACAACATTCCTGGCTGGTCGGCCCCACTTCTCGGTGGGAACATTATATACGTTTATAACGAAGTATAACCTAACCTAACCCATCTAGACCCTCGCTTGTAATGTTTTACAGAATCCCGGTCGTGTCGTCCCGTACGTCTCGGCGCGGACATTATATACGTCTATAACGTTTTATATCCTAGCCAAAGGCAACCTAACATCTCGAATGTAGTATTTCACAACATTCCTGGCGGGTCGGTCCCACTTCTCGGTGGGAACATTATTTACGTCTATAACGTAATATAACCTAACCTAATCCATCTAGACCCTCGCTGGTAATGTTTTACAAAATCCCGGTCGTGTCGGCCCGTACTTCTCCGTGGGGACATTATATACGTCTATATCGTTATATATCCTAACCTAAGGCAACCTAACATCTCGGATGTAGTATTTTCCAACATTCCTGGCGGGTCGGCCCCTACTTCTAGGTGGGCACATTATATACGTCTATATCGTAATATAACCAAACCTAACCCATCTAGACCCTCGCTGGTAATGTTTTACAAAATCCCGGTCGTGTCGGCCCGTACTTCTCCGTGGGGACATTATATACGTCTATATCGTTATATATCCTAACCTAAGGCAACTTAACATCTCCGATGTAGTATTTTCCAACATTCCTGGCGGGTCGGCCCCTACTTCTCGGTGGGCACATTATATACGTCTATATCGTAATATAACCTAACCTAACCCATCTAGCCCCTCGCTTGTAATGTTTTGCAGAATCCCTGTCGTGTCGGCCCGTACGTCTCGGTGCGGACATTATATACGTCTATAACGTTATATATACTAACCTAAGCGAACCTAACATCTCGGATGTAGTATTTCACAACATTGCTGGCTGGTCGGCCCCACTTCTCGGTGGGAACATTATATACGTTTATAACGTAATATAACCTAACCTAACCCATCTAGCCCCTCGCTGGTTATGTTTTACAAAATCCCAGTCTTGTCGGCCCGTACTTTTCCGTGGGGACATTGTATACGTCTATAATTTTATATATCCTAACCTAAGGCAACTTTACATCTCGGATGTCGTATTTTCCAACATTCCTGGCGGGTCAGTCCCTACTTCTCGGTGGGCACATTATATACGTCTATATCGTAATATAACCTAACCTAACCCATCTAGACCCTCGCTTGTAATGTTTTACAGAATCCCGGTCGTGTCGTCCCGTACGTCTCGGCGCGGACATTATATACGTCTATAACGTTTTATATCCTAGCCAAAGGCAACCTAACATCTCGAATGTAGTATTTCACAACATTCCTGGCGGGTCGGTCCCACTTCTCGGTGGGAACATTATTTACGTCTATAACGTAATATAACCTAACCTAATCCATCTAGACCCTCGCTGGTAATGTTTTACAAAATCCCGGACGTGTCGGCCCGTACTTCTCCGTGGGGACATTATATACGTCTATATCGTTATATATCCTAACCTAAGGCAACCTAACATCTCGGATGTAGTATTTTCCAACATTCCTGGCGGGTCGGCCCCTACTTCTAGGTGGGCACATTATATACGTCTATATCGTAATATAACCAAACCTAACCCATCTAGACCCTCGCTGGTAATGTTTTACAAAATCCCGGTCGTGTCGGCCCGTACTTCTCCGTGGGGACATTATATACGTCTATAACGTTATATATCCTAACCTAAGGGAACCTAACATCTCCGATGTAGTATTTTCCAACATTCCTGGCGGGTCGGCCCCTACTTCTCGGTGGGCACATTATATACGTCTATATCGTAATATAACCTAACCTAACCCATCTAGCCCCTCGCTTGTAATGTTTTGCAGAATCCCTGTCGTGTCGGCCCGTACGTCTCGGTGCGGACATTATATACGTCTATAACGTTATATATCCTAACCAAAGGCAACCTAACATCTCGAATGTAGTATTTCACAACATTCCTGGCGGGTCGGCCCCACTTCTCGGTGGGAACATTATCTACGTCTATAACGTAATATAACCTAACCTAATCCATCTAGACCCTCGCTGGTAATGTTTTACAAAATCCCGGTCGTGTCGGCCCGTACTTCTCCGTGGGGACATTATACACGTCTATATCCTTATATATCCTAACCTAAGGCAACCTAACATCTCGGATGTAGTATTTTCCAACATTCCTGGCGGGTCGGCCCCTACTTCTAGGTGGGCACATTATATACGTCTATATCGTAATATAACCAAACCTAACCCATCTAGACCCTCGCTGGTAATGTTTTACAAAATCCCGGTCGTGTCGGCCCGTACTTCTCCGTGGGGACATTATATACGTCTATAACGTTATATATCCTAACCTAAGGGAACCTAACATCACGGATGTAGTATTTCACAACATTCCTGGCTGATCGGCCCCACTTCTCGGTGGGAAAATTATATACGTTTATAACGTAGTATAACCTAACCTAACCCATCTAGCCCCTCGCTTGTAATGTTTTGCAGAATCCCGGTCGTGTCGGCCCGTACGTCTCCGTGCGGACATTATATACGTCTATAACGTTATATATCCTAACCTAAGGGTACCTAACATCTCGCATGTAGTATTTCACAACATTCCTGGCTGGTCGGCCCCACTTCTCGGTGGGAACATTATATACGTTTATAACGAAGTATAACCTAACCTAACCCATCTAGACCCTCGCTTGTAATGTTTTACAGAATCCCGGTCGTGTCGTCCCGTACGTCTCGGCGCGGACATTATATACGTCTATAACGTTTTATATCCTAGCCAAAGGCAACCTAACATCTCGAATGTAGTATTTCACAACATTCCTGGCGGGTCGGTCCCACTTCTCGGTGGGAACATTATTTACGTCTATAACGTAATATAACCTAACCTAATCCATCTAGACCCTCGCTGGAAATGTTTTACAAAATCCCGGACGTGTCGGCCCGTACTTCTCCGTGGGGACATTATATACGTCTATATCGTTATATATCCTAACCTAAGGCAACCTAACATCTCGGATGTAGTATTTTCCAACATTCCTGGCGGGTCGGCCCCTACTTCTAGGTGGGCACATTATATACGTCTATATCGTAATATAACCAAACCTAACCCATCTAGACCCTCGCTGGTAATGTTTTACAAAATCCCGGTCGTGTCGGCCCGTACTTCTCCGTGGGGACATTATATACGTCTATATCGTTATATATCCTAACCTAAGGCAACTTAACATCTCCGATGTAGTATTTTCCAACATTCCTGGCGGGTCGGCCCCTACTTCTCGGTGGGCACATTATATACGTCTATATCGTAATATAACCTAACCTAACCCATCTAGCCCCTCGCTTGTAATGTTTTGCAGAATCCCTGTCGTGTCGGCCCGTACGTCTCGGTGCGGACATTATATACGTCTATAACGTTATATATACTAACCTAAGCGAACCTAACATCTCGGATGTAGTATTTCACAACATTGCTGGCTGGTCGGCCCCACTTCTCGGTGGGAACATTATATACGTTTATAACGTAATATAACCTAACCTAACCCATCTAGCCCCTCGCTGGTTATGTTTTACAAAATCCCAGTCTTGTCGGCCCGTACTTTTCCGTGGGGACATTGTATACGTCTATAATTTTATATATCCTAACCTAAGGCAACTTTACATCTCGGATGTCGTATTTTCCAACATTCCTGGCGGGTCAGTCCCTACTTCTCGGTGGGCACATTATATACGTCTATATCGTAATATAACCTAACCTAACCCATCTAGACCCTCGCTTGTAATGTTTTACAGAATCCCGGTCGTGTCGTCCCGTACGTCTCGGCGCGGACATTATATACGTCTATAACGTTTTATATCCTAGCCAAAGGCAACCTAACATCTCGAATGTAGTATTTCACAACATTCCTGGCGGGTCGGTCCCACTTCTCGGTGGGAACATTATTTACGTCTATAACGTAATATAACCTAACCTAATCCATCTAGACCCTCGCTGGTAATGTTTTACAAAATCCCGGACGTGTCGGCCCGTACTTCTCCGTGGGGACATTATATACGTCTATATCGTTATATATCCTAACCTAAGGCAACCTAACATCTCGGATGTAGTATTTTCCAACATTCCTGGCGGGTCGGCCCCTACTTCTAGGTGGGCACATTATATACGTCTATATCGTAATATAACCAAACCTAACCCATCTAGACCCTCGCTGGTAATGTTTTACAAAATCCCGGTCGTGTCGGCCCGTACTTCTCCGTGGGGACATTATATACGTCTATAACGTTATATATCCTAACCTAAGGGAACCTAACATCTCCGATGTAGTATTTTCCAACATTCCTGGCGGGTCGGCCCCTACTTCTCGGTGGGCACATTATATACGTCTATATCGTAATATAACCTAACCTAACCCATCTAGCCCCTCGCTTGTAATGTTTTGCAGAATCCCTGTCGTGTCGGCCCGTACGTCTCGGTGCGGACATTATATACGTCTATAACGTTATATATCCTAACCAAAGGCAACCTAACATCTCGAATGTAGTATTTCACAACATTCCTGGCGGGTCGGCCCCACTTCTCGGTGGGAACATTATCTACGTCTATAACGTAATATAACCTAACCTAATCCATCTAGACCCTCGCTGGTAATGTTTTACAAAATCCCGGTCGTGTCGGCCCGTACTTCTCCGTGGGGACATTATACACGTCTATATCCTTATATATCCTAACCTAAGGCAACCTAACATCTCGGATGTAGTATTTTCCAACATTCCTGGCGGGTCGGCCCCTACTTCTAGGTGGGCACATTATATACGTCTATATCGTAATATAACCAAACCTAACCCATCTAGACCCTCGCTGGTAATGTTTTACAAAATCCCGGTCGTGTCGGCCCGTACTTCTCCGTGGGGACATTATATACGTCTATAACGTTATATATCCTAACCTAAGGGAACCTAACATCACGGATGTAGTATTTCACAACATTCCTGGCTGATCGGCCCCACTTCTCGGTGGGAAAATTATATACGTTTATAACGTAGTATAACCTAACCTAACCCATCTAGCCCCTCGCTTGTAATGTTTTGCAGAATCCCGGTCGTGTCGGCCCGTACGTCTCCGTGCGGACATTATATACGTCTATAACGTTATATATCCTAACCTAAGGGTACCTAACATCTCGCATGTAGTATTTCACAACATTCCTGGCTGGTCGGCCCCACTTCTCGGTGGGAACATTATATACGTTTATAACGAAGTATAACCTAACCTAACCCATCTAGACCCTCGCTTGTAATGTTTTACAGAATCCCGGTCGTGTCGTCCCGTACGTCTCGGCGCGGACATTATATACGTCTATAACGTTTTATATCCTAGCCAAAGGCAACCTAACATCTCGAATGTAGTATTTCACAACATTCCTGGCGGGTCGGTCCCACTTCTCGGTGGGAACATTATTTACGTCTATAACGTAATATAACCTAACCTAATCCATCTAGACCCTCGCTGGAAATGTTTTACAAAATCCCGGACGTGTCGGCCCGTACTTCTCCGTGGGGACATTATATACGTCTATATCGTTATATATCCTAACCTAAGGCAACCTAACATCTCGGATGTAGTATTTTCCAACATTCCTGGCGGGTCGGCCCCTACTTCTAGGTGGGCACATTATATACGTCTATATCGTAATATAACCAAACCTAACCCATGTAGACCCTCGCTGGTAATGTTTTACAAAATCCCGGTCGTGTCGGCCCGTACTTCTCCGTGGGGACATTATACACGTCTATATCGTTATATATCCTAACGTAAGGCAACTTAACAGCTCCGATGTAGTATTTTCCAACATTCCTGGCGGGTCGGCCCCTACTTCTCGGTGGGAAAATTATATACGTTTATAACGTAGTATCACCTAACCTAACCCATCTAGCCCCTCGCTTGTAATGTTTTGCAGAATCCCGGTCGTGTCGGCCCGTACTTCTCCGTGGGGACATTATATACGTCTATATCGTTATATATCCTAACCTAAGGCAACCTAACATCTCGGATGTAGTATTTTCCAACATTCCTGGCGGGTCGGCCCCTACTTCTAGGTGGGCACATTATATACGTCTATATCGTAATATAACCAAACCTAACCCATCTAGACCCTCGCTGGTAATGTTTTACAAAATCCCGGTCGTGTCGGCCCGTACTTCTCCGTGGGGACATTATATACGTCTATAACGTTATATATCCTAACCTAAGGGAACCTAACATCTCCGATGTAGTATTTTCCAACATTCCTGGCGGGTCGGCCCCTACTTCTCGGTGGGCACATTATATACGTCTATATCGTAATATAACCTAACCTAACCCATCTAGCCCCTCGCTTGTAATGTTTTGCAGAATCCCTGTCGTGTCGGCCCGTACGTCTCGGTGCGGACATTATATACGTCTATAACGTTATATATCCTAACCAAAGGCAACCTAACATCTCGAATGTAGTATTTCACAACATTCCTGGCGGGTCGGCCCCACTTCTCGGTGGGAACATTATTTACATCTATAACGTAATATAACCTAACCTAATCCATCTAGACCCTCGCTGGTAATGTTTTACAAAATCCCGGTCGTGTCGGCCCGTACTTCTCCGTGGGGACATTATATACGTCTATAACGTTATATATCCTAACCTAAGGGAACCTAACATCTCGGATGTAGTATTTTCCAACATTCCTGGCGGGGCGGCCGCTACTTCTTGGTGGGAACATTATATACGTCTATATCGTAATATAACCTAACCTAACCCATCTAGACCCTCGCTGGTAATGTTCTACAAAATCCCGGTCGTGTCGTCTCGTACGTCTCGGTGCGGACATTATATACGTCTATAACGTTATATATCCTAACCTAAGGGAACCTAACATCAGGGATGTAGTATTTCACAACATTCCTGGCTGGTCGGCCCCACTTCTCGGTGGGAAAATTATATACGTTTATAACGTAGTATCACCTAACCTAACCCATCTAGCCCCTCGCTTGTAATGTTTTTCAGAATCCCGGTCGTGTCGGCCCGTACGTCTCGGTGCGGACATTATATACGTCTATAACGTTATATATCCTAACCTAAGGGTACCTAACATCTCGCATGTAGTATTTCACAACATTCCTGGCTGGTCGGCCCCACTTCTCGGTGGGAACATTATATACGTTTATAACGAAGTATAACCTAACCTAACCCATCTAGACCCTCGCTTGTAATGTTTTACAGAATCCCGGACGTGTCGTCCCGTACGTCTCGGTGCGGGCATTATATACGTCTATAACGTTATATATCCTAACCAAAGGCAACCTAACATCTCGAATGTAGTATTTCACAACATTCCTGGCGGGTCGGCCCCACTTCTCGGTGGGAACATTATCTACGTCTATAACGTAATATAACCTAACCTAATCCATCTAGACCCTCGCTGGTAATGTTTTACAAAATCCCGGTCGTGTCGGCCCGTACTTCTCCGTGGGGACATTATATACGTCTATAACGTTATATATCCTAACCTAAGGGAACCTAACATCACGGATGTAGTATTTCACAACATTCCTGGCTGGTCGGCCCCACTGCTCGGTGGGAACATTATATACGTTTATAACGAAGTATAACCTAACCTAACCCATCTAGACCCTCGCTTGTAATGTTTTACAGAATCCCGCTCGTGTCGTCCCGTACGTCTCGGCGCGGACATTATATACGTCTATAACGTTTTATATCCTAGCCAAAGGCAACCTAACATCTCGAATGTAGTATTTCACAACATTCCTGGCGGGTCGGTCCCACTTCTCGGTGGGAACATTATTTACGTCTATAACGTAATATAACCTAACCTAATCCATCTAGACCCTCGCTGGTAATGTTTTACAAAATCCCGGTCGTGTCGGCCCGTACTTCTCCGTGGGGACATTATACACGTCTATATCGTTATATATCCTAACCTAAGGCAACCTAACATCTCGGATGTAGTATTTCACAACATTCCTGGCTGGTCGGCCCCACTTCTCGGTGGGAAAATTATATACGTTTATAACGTAGTATAATCTAACCTAACCCATCTAGCCCCTCGCTTGTAATGTTTTGCAGAATCCCGGTCGTGTCGGCCCGTACGTCTCCGTGCGGACATTATATACGTCTATAACGTTATATATCCTAACCTAAGGGTACCTAACATCTCGCATGTAGTATTTCACAACATTCCTGGCTGGTCGGCCCCACTTCTCGGTGGGAACATTATATACGTTTATAACGAAGTATAACCTAACCTAACCCATCTAGACCCTCGCTTGTAATGTTTTACAGAATCCCGGTCGTGTCGTCCCGTACGTCTCGGCGCGGACATTATATACGTCTATAACGTTTTATATCCTAGCCAAAGGCAACCTAACATCTCGAATGTAGTATTTCACAACATTCCTGGCGGGTCGGTCCCACTTCTCGGTGGGAACATTATTTACGTCTATAACGTAATATAACCTAACCTAATCCATCTAGACCCTCGCTGGTAATGTTTTACAAAATCCCGGTCGTGTCGGCCCGTACTTCTCCGTGGGGACATTATACGCGTCTATATCGTTATATATCCTAACCTAAGGCAACCTAACATCTCGGATGTAGTATTTTCCAACATTCCTGGCGGGTCGGCCCCTACTTCTAGGTGGGCACATTATATACGTCTATATCGTAATATAACCAAACCTAACCCATCTAGACCCTCGCTGGTAATGTTTTACAAAATCCCGGTCGTGTCGGCCCGTACTTCTCCGTGGGGACATTATACACGTCTATATCGTTATATATCCTAACGTAAGGCAACTTAACAGCTCCGATGTAGTATTTTCCAACATTCCTGGCGGGTCGGCCCCTACTTCTCGGTGGGAAAATTATATACGTTTATAACGTAGTATCACCTAACCTAACCCATCTAGCCCCTCGCTTGTAATGTTTTGCAGAATCCCGGTCGTGTCGGCCCGTACGTCTCGGTGCGGACATTATATACGTCTATAACGTTATATATCCTAACCTAAGGGTACCTAACATCTCGCATGTAGTATTTCACAACATTCCTGGCTGGTCGGCCCCACTTCTCGGTGGGAACATTATATACGTTTATAACGTAATATAACCTAACCTAACCCATCTAGCCCCTCGCTGGTTATGTTTTACAAAATCCCAGTCTTGTCGGCCCGTACTTTTCCGTGGGGACATTATATACGTCTATAATTTTATATATCCTAACCTAAGGCAACTTAACATCTCGGATGTAGTATTTTCCAACATTCCTGGCGGATCAGTCCCTACTTCTCGGTGGGCACATTATATACGTCTATATCGTAATATAACCTAACCTAACCCATCTAGACCCTCGCTGGTAATGTTTTACAGAATCCCGGTCGTGTCGTCTCGTACATCTCGGTGCGGACATTATATACGTCTATAACGTTATATATCCTAACCAAAGGCAACCTAACATCTCGAATGTAGTATTTCACAACATTCCTGGCGGGTCGGCCCCACTTCTCGGTGGGAACATTATTTACGTCTATAACGTAATATAACCTAACCTAATCCATCTAGACCCTCGCTGGTAATGTTTTACAAAATCCCTGTCGTGTCGGCCCGTACTTCTCCGTGGGGACATTATACACGTCTATATCGTTATATATCCTAACCTAAGGCAACCTAACATCTCGGATGTAGTATTTTCCAACATTCCTGGCGGGTCGGCCCCTACTTCTAGGTGGGCACATTATATACGTCTATATCGTAATATAACCAAACCTAACCCATCTAGACCCTCGCTGGTAATGTTTTACAAAATCCCGGTCGTGTCGGCCCGTACTTCTCCGTGGGGACATTATATACGTCTATAACGTTATATATCCTAACCTAAGGGAACCTAACATCACGGATGTAGTATTTCACAACATTCCTGGCTGGTCGGCCCCACTTCTCGGTGGGAAAATTATATACGTTTATAACGTAGTATAACCTAACCTAACCCATCTAGCCCCTCGCTTGTAATGTTTTGCAGAATCCCGGTCGTGTCGGCCCGTACGTCTCCGTGCGGACATTATATACGTCTATAACGTTATATATCCTAACCTAAGGGTACCTAACATCTCGCATGTAGTATTTCACAACATTCCTGGCTGGTCGGCCCCACTTCTCGGTGGGAACATTATATACGTTTATAACGAAGTATAACCTAACCTAACCCATCTAGACCCTCGCTTGTAATGTTTTACAGAATCCCGGTCGTGTCGTCCCGTACGTCTCGGCGCGGACATTATATACGTCTATAACGTTTTATATCCTAGCCAAAGGCAACCTAACATCTCGAATGTAGTATTTCACAACATTCCTGGCGGGTCGGTCCCACTTCTCGGTGGGAACATTATTTACGTCTATAACGTAATATAACCTAACCTAATCCATCTAGACCCTCGCTGGTAATGTTTTACAAAATCCCGGTCGTGTCGGCCCGTACTTCTCCGTGGGGACATTATATACGTCTATATCGTTATATATCCTAACCTAAGGCAACCTAACATCTCGGATGTAGTATTTTCCAACATTCCTGGCGGGTCGGCCCCTACTTCTAGGTGGGCACATTATATACGTCTATATCGTAATATAACCAAACCTAACCCATCTAGACCCTCGCTGGTAATGTTTTACAAAATCCCGGTCGTGTCGGCCCGTACTTCTCCGTGGGGACATTATATACGTCTATATCGTTATATATCCTAACCTAAGGCAACTTAACATCTCCGATGTAATATTTTCCAACATTCCTGGCGGGTCGGCCCCTACTTCTCGGTGGGCACATTATATACGTCTATATCGTAATATAACCTAACCTAACCCATCTAGCCCCTCGCTTGTAATGTTTTGCAGAATCCCTGTCGTGTCGGCCCGTACGTCTCGGTGCGGACATTATATACGTCTATAACGTTATATATACTAACCTAAGCGAACCTAACATCTCGGATGTAGTATTTCACAACATTCCTGGCTGGTCGGCCCCACTTCTCGGTGGGAACATTATAGACGTTTATAACGTAATATAACCTAACCTAACCCATCTAGCCCCTCGCTGGTTATGTTTTACAAAATCCCAGTCTTGTCGGCCCGTACTTTTCCGTGGGGACATTATATACGTCTATAATTTTATATATCCTAACCTAAGGCAACTTAACATCTCGGATGTAGTATTTTCCAACATTCCTGGCGGGTCAGTCCCTACTTCTCGGTGGGCACATTATATACGTCTATATCGTAATATAACCTAACCTAACCCATCTAGACCCTCGCTGGTAATGTTTTACAGAATCCCGGTCGTGTCGTCTCGTACGTCTCGGTGCGGACATTATATACGTCTATAACGTTATATATCCTAACCAAAGGCAACCTAACATCTCGGATGTAGTATTTTCCAACATTCCTGGCGGGGCGGCCGCTACTTCTCGGTGGGAACATTATACACGTCTATATCGTAGTATAACCTAACCTAACCCATCTAGACCCTCGCTGGTAATGTTCTACAAAATCCCGGTCGTGTCGTCTCGTACGTCTCGGTGCGGACATTATATACGTCTATAACGTTATATACCCTAACCTAAGGGAACCTAACATCAGGGATGTAGTATTTCACAACATTCCTGGCTGGTCGGCCCCACTTCTCGGTGGGAAAATTATATACGTTTATAACGTAGTATCACCTAACCTAACCCATCTAGCCCCTCGCTTGTAATATTTTGCAGAATCCCGGTCGTGTCGTCCCGTACGTCTCGGCGCGGACATTATATACGTCTATAACGTTTTATATCCTAGCCAAAGGCAACCTAACATCTCGAATGTAGTATTTCACAACATTCCTGGCGGGTCGGTCCCACTTCTCGGTGGGAACATTATTTACGTCTATAACGTAATATAACCTAACCTAATCCATCTAGACCCTCGCTGGTAATGTTTTACAAAATCCCGGTCGTGTCGGCCCGTACTTCTCCGTGGGGACATTATACACGTCTATATCGTTATATATCCTAACCTAAGGCAACCTAACATCTCGGATGTAGTATTTTCCAACATTCCTGGCGGGTCGGCCCCTACTTCTAGGTGGGCACATTATATACGTCTATATCGTAATATAACCAAACCTAACCCATCTAGACCCTCGCTGGTAATGTTTTACAAAATCCCGGTCGTGTCGGCCCGTACTTCTCCGTGGGGACATTATATACGTCTATAACGTTATATATCCTAACCTAAGGGAACCTAACATCACGGATGTAGTATTTCACAACATTCCTGGCTGGTCGGCCCCACTTCTCGGTGGGAAAATTATATACGTTTATAACGTAGTATAACCTAACCTAACCCATCTAGCCCCTCGCTTGTAATGTTTTGCAGAATCCCGGTCGTGTCGGCCCGTACGTCTCCGTGCGGACATTATATACGTCTATAACGTTATATATCCTAACCTAAGGGTACCTAACATCTCGCATGTAGTATTTCACAACATTCCTGGCTGGTCGGCCCCACTTCTCGGTGGGAACATTATATACGTTTATAACGAAGTATAACCTAACCTAACCCATCTAGACCCTCGCTTGTAATGTTTTACAGAATCCCGGTCGTGTCGTCCCGTACGTCTCGGCGCGGACATTATATACGTCTATAACGTTTTATATCCTAGCCAAAGGCAACCTAACATCTCGAATGTAGTATTTCACAACATTCCTGGCGGGTCGGTCCCACTTCTCGGTGGGAACATTATTTACGTCTATAACGTAATATAACCTAACCTAATCCATCTAGACCCTCGCTGGTAATGTTTTACAAAATCCCGGTCGTGTCGGCCCGTACTTCTCCGTGGGGACATTATATACGTCTATATCGTTATATATCCTAACCTAAGGCAACCTAACATCTCGGATGTAGTATTTTCCAACATTCCTGGCGGGTCGGCCCCTACTTCTAGGTGGGCACATTGTATACGTCTATATCGTAATATAACCAAACCTAACCCATCTAGACCCTCGCTGGTAATGTTTTACAAAATCCCGGTCGTGTCGGCCCGTACTTCTCCGTGGGGACATTATATACGTCTATATCGTTATATATCCTAACCTAAGGCAACTTAACATCTCCGATGTAATATTTTCCAACATTCCTGGCGGGTCGGCCCCTACTTCTCGGTGGGCACATTATATACGTCTATATCGTAATATAACCTAACCTAACCCATCTAGCCCCTCGCTTGTAATGTTTTGCAGAATCCCTGTCGTGTCGGCCCGTACGTCTCGGTGCGGACATTATATACGTCTATAACGTTATATATACTAACCTAAGCGAACCTAACATCTCGGATGTAGTATTTCACAACATTCCTGGCTGGTCGGCCCCACTTCTCGGTGGGAACATTATAGACGTTTATAACGTAATATAACCTAACCTAACCCATCTAGCCCCTCGCTGGTTATGTTTTACAAAATCCCAGTCTTGTCGGCCCGTACTTTTCCGTGGGGACATTATATACGTCTATAATTTTATATATCCTAACCTAAGGCAACTTAACATCTCGGATGTAGTATTTTCCAACATTCCTGGCGGGTCAGTCCCTACTTCTCGGTGGGCACATTATATACGTCTATATCGTAATATAACCTAACCTAACCCATCTAGACCCTCGCTGGTAATGTTTTACAGAATCCCGGTCGTGTCGTCTCGTACGTCTCGGTGCGGACATTATATACGTCTATAACGTTATATATCCTAACCAAAGGCAACCTAACATCTCGGATGTAGTATTTTCCAACATTCCTGGCGGGGCGGCCGCTACTTCTCGGTGGGAACATTATTTACGTCTATAACGTAATATAACCTAACCTAATCCATCTAGACCCTCGCTGGTAATGTTTTACAAAATCCCGGTCGTGTCGGCCCGTACTTCTCCGTGGGGACATTATATACGTCTATAACGTTATATATCCTAACCTAAGGGAACCTAACATCTCGGATGTAGTATTTTCCAACATTACTGGCGGGGCGGCCGCTACTTCTTGGTGGGAACATTATATACGTCTATATCGTAATATAACCTAACCTAACCCATCTAGACCCTCGCTGGTAATGTTCTACAAAATCCCGGTCGTGTCGTCTCGTACGTCTCGGTGCGGACATTATATACGTCTATAACGTTATATATCCTAACCTAAGGGAACCTAACATCACGGATGTAGCATTTCACAACACTCCTGGCTGGTCGGCCCCACTTCTCGGTGGGAAAATTATATACGTTTATAACGTAGTATAACCTAACCTAACCCATCTAGCCCCTCGCTTGTAATGTTTTGCAGAATCCCGGTCGTGTCGGCCCGTACGTCTCGGTGCGGACATTATATACGTCTATAACGTTATATATCCTAACCTAAGGGTACCTAACATCTCGCATGTAGTATTTCACAACATTCCTGGCTGGTCGGCCCCACTTCTCGGTGGGAACATTATATACGTTTATAACGAAGTATAACCTAACCTAACCCATCTAGACCCTCGCTTGTAATGTTTTACAGAATCCCGGTCGTGTCGTCCCGTACGTCTCGGCGCGGACATTATATACGTCTATAACGTTTTATATCCTAACTAAAGGCAACCTAACATCTCGAATGTAGTATTTCACAACATTCCTGGCGGGTCGGCCCCACTTCTCGGTGGGAACATTATTTACGTCTATAACGTAATATAACCTAACCTAATCCATCTAGACACTCGCTGGTAATGTTTTACAAAATCCCGGTCGTGTCGGCCTGTACTTCTCCGTGGGGACATTATATACGTCTATATCGTTATATATCCTAACCTAAGGCAACCTAACATCTCGGATGTAGTATTTTCCAACATTCCTGGCGGGTCGACCCCTACTTCTCGGTGGGCACATTATATACGTCTATATCGTAATATAACCAAACCTAACCCATCTAGACCCTCGCTGGTAATGTTTTACAAAATCCCGGTCGTGTCGGCCCGTACTTCTCCGTGGGGACATTATATACGTCTATATCGTTATATATCCTAACCTAAGGCAACTTAACATCTCGGATGTAGTATTTTCCAACATTCCTGGCGGGTCGGCCCCTACTTCTAGGTGGGCACATTATATACGTCTATATCGTAATATAACCAAACCTAACCCATCTAGACCCTCGCTGGTAATGTTTTACAAAATCCCGGTCGTGTCGGCCCGTACTTCTCCGTGGGGACATTATATACGTCTATATCGTTATATATCCTAACCTAAGGCAACTTAACATCTCCGATGTAATATTTTCCAACATTCCTGGCGGGTCGGCCCCTACTTCTCGGTGGGCACATTATATACGTCTATATCGTAATATAACCTAACCTAACCCATCTAGCCCCTCGCTTGTAATGTTTTGCAGAATCCCTGTCGTGTCGGCCCGTACGTCTCGGTGCGGACATTATATACGTCTATAACGTTATATATACTAACCTAAGCGAACCTAACATCTCGGATGTAGTATTTCACAACATTCCTGGCTGGTCGGCCCCACTTCTCGGTGGGAACATTATAGACGTTTATAACGTAATATAACCTAACCTAACCCATCTAGCCCCTCGCTGGTTATGTTTTACAAAATCCCAGTCTTGTCGGCCCGTACTTTTCCGTGGGGACATTATATACGTCTATAATTTTATATATCCTAACCTAAGGCAACTTAACATCTCGGATGTAGTATTTTCCAACATTCCTGGCGGGTCAGTCCCTACTTCTCGGTGGGCACATTATATACGTCTATATCGTAATATAACCTAACCTAACCCATCTAGACCCTCGCTGGTAATGTTTTACAGAATCCCGGTCGTGTCGTCTCGTACGTCTCGGTGCGGACATTATATACGTCTATAACGTTATATATCCTAACCAAAGGCAACCTAACATCTCGGATGTAGTATTTTCCAACATTCCTGGCGGGGCGGCCGCTACTTCTCGGTGGGAACATTATTTACGTCTATAACGTAATATAACCTAACCTAATCCATCTAGACCCTCGCTGGTAATGTTTTACAAAATCCCGGTCGTGTCGGCCCGTACTTCTCCGTGGGGACATTATATACGTCTATAACGTTATATATCCTAACCTAAGGGAACCTAACATCTCGGATGTAGTATTTTCCAACATTCCTGGCGGGGCGGCCGCTACTTCTTGGTGGGAACATTATATACGTCTATATCGTAATATAACCTAACCTAACCCATCTAGACCCTCGCTGGTAATGTTCTACAAAATCCCGGTCGTGTCGTCTCGTACGTCTCGGTGCGGACATTATATACGTCTATAACGTTATATATCCTAACCTAAGGGAACCTAACATCACGGATGTAGCATTTCACAACACTCCTGGCTGGTCGGCCCCACTTCTCGGTGGGAAAATTATATACGTTTATAACGTAGTATAACCTAACCTAACCCATCTAGCCCCTCGCTTGTAATGTTTTGCAGAATCCCGGTCGTGTCGGCCCGTACGTCTCGGTGCGGACATTATATACGTCTATAACGTTATATATCCTAACCTAAGGGTACCTAACATCTCGCATGTAGTATTTCACAACATTCCTGGCTGGTCGGCCCCACTTCTCGGTGGGAACATTATATACGTTTATAACGAAGTATAACCTAACCTAACCCATCTAGACCCTCGCTTGTAATGTTTTACAGAATCCCGGTCGTGTCGTCCCGTACGTCTCGGCGCGGACATTATATACGTCTATAACGTTTTATATCCTAACTAAAGGCAACCTAACATCTCGAATGTAGTATTTCACAACATTCCTGGCGGGTCGGCCCCACTTCTCGGTGGGAACATTATTTACGTCTATAACGTAATATAACCTAACCTAATCCATCTAGACACTCGCTGGTAATGTTTTACAAAATCCCGGTCGTGTCGGCCTGTACTTCTCCGTGGGGACATTATATACGTCTATATCGTTATATATCCTAACCTAAGGCAACCTAACATCTCGGATGTAGTATTTTCCAACATTCCTGGCGGGTCGACCCCTACTTCTCGGTGGGCACATTATATACGTCTATATCGTAATATAACCAAACCTAACCCATCTAGACCCTCGCTGGTAATGTTTTACAAAATCCCGGTCGTGTCGGCCCGTACTTCTCCGTGGGGACATTATATACGTCTATATCGTTATATATCCTAACCTAAGGCAACTTAACATCGCCGATGTAGTATTTTCCAACATTCCTGGCGGGTCGGCCCCTACTTCTTGGTGGGCACATTATATACGCGTATAACGTAATATAACCTAACCTAACCCATCTAGCCCCTCGCTTGTAATGTTTTGCAGAATCCCGGTCGTGTCGGCCCGTACGTCTCGGTGCGGACATTATATACGTCTATAACGTTATATATCCTAACCTAAGCGAACCTAACATCTCGGATGTAGTATTTCACAACATTCCTGGCTGGTCGGCCCCACTTCTCGGTGGGAACATTATATACGTTTATAACGAAGTATAACTTAACCTAACCCATCTAGACCCTCGCTTGTAATGTTTTACAGAATCCCGGTCGTGTCGTCCCGTACGTCTCGGAGCGGACATTATATACGTCTATAACGTTATATATCCTAACCAAAGGCAACCTAACATCTCGGATGTAGTATTTTCCAACATTCCTGGCGGGGCGGCCGCTACTTCTCGGTGGGAACATTATTTACGTCTATAACGTAATATAACCTAACCAAATCCATCTAGACCCTCGCTGGTAATGTTTTACAAAATCCCGGTCGTGTCGGCCCGTACTTCTCCGTGGGGACATTATATACGTCTATAACGTTATATACCCTAACCAAAGGGAACCTAACATCTCGGATGTAGTATTTTCCAACATTCCTGGCGGGGCGGCCCCTACTTCTCGGTGGGCACATTATATACGTCTATATCGTAATATAACCTAACCTAACCCATCTAGCCCCTCGCTTGTAATGTTTTGCAGAATCCGGGGTCGTGTCGGCCCGTACGTCTCGGTGCGGACATTATATACGTCTATAACGTTATATATCCTAACCTAAGCGAACCTAACATCTCGGATGTAGTATTTCACAACATTCCTGGCTGGTCGGCCCCACTTCTCGGTGGGAACATTATATACGTTTATAACGAAGTATAACTTAACCTAACCCATCTAGAGCCTCACTTGTAATGTTTTACAGAACCCCGGTCGTGTCGTCCCGTACGTCTCGGTGCGGACATTATATACGTCTATAACGTTATATATCCTAACCAAAGGCAACCTAACATCTCGAATGTAGTATTTCACAACATTCCTGGCGGGTCG
Source organism: Xylocopa violacea (assembly GCA_963969225.1). Taxonomy (NCBI): domain Eukaryota; kingdom Metazoa; phylum Arthropoda; class Insecta; order Hymenoptera; family Apidae; genus Xylocopa; species Xylocopa violacea. The sequence goes on from CAXAJV010000674.1 coordinate 46,145, forward strand.
GCCCCACTTCTCGGTGGGAACATTATTTACGTCTATAACGTAATATAACCTAACCTAATCCATCTAGACCCTCGCTGGTAATGTTTTACAAAATCCCGGTCGTGTCGGCCCGTACTTCTCCGTGGGGACATTATATACGTCTATAACGTTATATATCCTAACCTAAGGGAACCTAACATCTCGGATGTAGTATTTTCCAACATTCCTGGCGGGTCGGCCCCACTTCTCGGTGGGAACATTATTTACGTCTATAACGTAATATAACCTAACCTAATCCATCTAGACCCTCGCTGGTAATGTTTTACAAAATCCCGGTCGTGTCGGACCGTACTTCTCCGCGGGGACATTATATACGTCTATATCGTTATATATCCTAACCTAAGGCAACTTAACATCTCCGATGTAGTATTTTCCAACATTCCTGGCGGGTCGGCCCCTACTTCTCGGTGGGCACATTATATACGTCTATATCGTAATATAACCTAACCTAACCCATCTAGCCCCTCGCTTGTAATGTTTTGCAGAATCCCTGTCGTGTCGGCCCGTACGTCTCGGTGCGGACATTATATACGTCTATAACGTTATATATACTAACCTAAGCGAACCTAACATCTCGGATGTAGTATTTCACAACATTCCTGGCTGGTCGGCCCCACTTCTCGGTGGGAACATTATATACGTTTATAACGTAATATAACCTAACCTAACCCATCTAGCCCCTCGCTGGTTATGTTTTACAAAATCCCAGTCTTGTCGGCCCGTACTTTTCCGTGGGGACATTATATACGTCTATAATTTTATATATCCTAACCTAAGGCAACTTAAAATCTCGGATGTAGTATTTTCCAACATTCCTGGCGGGTCAGTCCCTACTTCTCGGTGGGCACATTATATACGTCTATATCGTAATATAACCTAACCTAACCCATCTAGACCCTCGCTGGTAATGTTTTACAGAATCCCGGTCGTGTCGTCTCGTACGTCTCGGTGCGGACATTATATACGTCTATAACGTTATATATCCTAACCTAAGCGAACCTAACATCACGGATGTAGTATTTCACAACATTCGTGGCTGGTCGGCCCCACTTCTCGGTGGGAAAATTATATACGTTTATAACGAAGTATAACTTAACCTAACCCATCTAGACCCTCGCTTGTAATGTTTTGCAGAATCCCGGTCGTGTCGGCCCGTACGTCTCGGTGCGGACATTATATACGTCTATAACGTTATATATCCTAACCTAAGCGAACCTAACATCTCGGATGTAGTATTTCACAACATTCCTGGCTGGTCGGCCCCACTTCTCGGTGGGAATATTATATACGTTTATAACGAAGTATAACTTAACCTAACCCATCTAGAGCCTCGCTTGTAATGTTTTACAGAATCCCGGTCGTGTCGGCCCGTACTTCTCCGTGGGGACATTATATACGTCTATAACGTTATATATCCTAACCTAAGCGAACCTAACATCTCGGATGTAGTATTTCACAACATTCCTGGCTGGTCGGCCCCACTTCTGGGTGGGAACATTATATACGTTTATAACGAAGTATAACTTAACCTAACCCATCTAGAGCCTCACTTGTAATGTTTTACAGAATCCCGGTCGTGTCGTCCCGTACGTCTCGGTGCGGACATTATATACGTCTATAACGTTATATATCCTAACCAAAGGCAACCTAACATCTCGAATGTAGTATTTCACAACATTCCTGGCGGGTCGGCCCCACTTCTCGGTGGGAACATTATTTACGTCTATAACGTAATATAACCTAACCTAATCCATCTAGACCCTCGCTGGTAATGTTTTACAAAATCCCGGTCGTGTCGGCCCGTACTTCTCCGTGGGGACATTATATACGTCTATAACGTTATATATCCTAACCTAAGGGAACCTAACATCTCGGATGTAGTATTTTCCAACATTCCTGGCGGGTCGGCCCCACTTCTCGGTGGGAACATTATTTACGTCTATAACGTAATATAACCTAACCTAATCCATCTAGACCCTCGCTGGTAATGTTTTACAGAATCCCGGACGTGTCGTCCCGTACGTCTCGGTGCGGACATTATATACGTCTATAACGTTATATATCCTAACCAAAGGCAACCTAACATCTCGAATGTAGTATTTCACAACATTCCTGGCGGGTCGGCCCCACTTCTCGGTGGGAACATTATTTACGTCTATAACGTAATATAACCTAACCTAATCCATCTAGACCCTCGCTGGTAATGTTTTACAAAATCCCGGTCGTGTCGGCCCGTACTTCTCCGTGGGGACATTATATACGTCTATAACGTTATATATCCTAACCTAAGGGAACCTAACATCTCGGATGTAGTATTTTCCAACATTCCTGGCGGGTCGGCCCCACTTCTCGGTGGGAACATTATTTACGTCTATAACGTAATATAACCTAACCTAATCCATCTAGACCCTCGCTGGTAATGTTTTACAAAATCCCGGTCGTGTCGGACCGTACTTCTCCGCGGGGACATTATATACGTCTATATCGTTATATATCCTAACCTAAGGCAACTTAACATCTCCGATGTAGTATTTTCCAACATTCCTGGCGGGTCGGCCCCTACTTCTCGGTGGGCACATTATATACGTCTATATCGTAATATAACCTAACCTAACCCATCTAGCCCCTCGCTTGTAATGTTTTGCAGAATCCCTGTCGTGTCGGCCCGTACGTCTCGGTGCGGACATTATATACGTCTATAACGTTATATATACTAACCTAAGCGAACCTAACATCTCGGATGTAGTATTTCACAACATTCCTGGCTGGTCGGCCCCACTTCTCGGTGGGAACATTATATACGTTTATAACGTAATATAACCTAACCTAACCCATCTAGCCCCTCGCTGGTTATGTTTTACAAAATCCCAGTCTTGTCGGCCCGTACTTTTCCGTGGGGACATTATATACGTCTATAATTTTATATATCCTAACCTAAGGCAACTTAAAATCTCGGATGTAGTATTTTCCAACATTCCTGGCGGGTCAGTCCCTACTTCTCGGTGGGCACATTATATACGTCTATATCGTAATATAACCTAACCTAACCCATCTAGACCCTCGCTGGTAATGTTTTACAGAATCCCGGTCGTGTCGTCTCGTACGTCTCGGTGCGGACATTATATACGTCTATAACGTTATATATCCTAACCTAAGGGAACCTAACATCACGGATGTAGTATTTCACAACATTCGTGGCTGGTCGGCCCCACTTCTCGGTGGGATAATTATACACGTTTATAACGTAGTATAACCTAACCTAACCCATCTAGCCCCTCGCTTGTAATGTTTTGCAGAATCCCGGTCGTGTCGGCCCGTACGTCTCGGTGCGGACATTATATACGTCTATAACGTTATATATCCTAACCTAAGGGTACCTAACATCTCGGATGTAGTATTTCACAACATTCCTGGCTGGTCGGCCCCACTTCTCGGTGGGAACATTATATACGTTTATAACGAAGTATAACCTAACCTAACCCATCTAGACCCTCGCTTGTAATGTTTTACAAAATCCCGCTCGTGTCGGCCCGTACTTCTCCGTGGGTACATTATATACGTCTATATCGTTATATATCCTAACCTGAGGCAACCTAACATCTCGGATGTAGTATTTTCCAACATTCCTGGCGTGTCGGCCCCTACTTCTCGGTGGGCACATTATATACGTCTATATCGTAATATAACCAAACCTAACCCATCTAGACCCTCGCTGGTAATGTTTTACAAAATCCCGGTCGTGTCGGCCCGTACTTCTCCGTGGGGACATTATATACGTCTATATCGTTATATATCCTAACCTAAGGCAACTTAACATCTCCGATGTAGTATTTTCCAACATTCCTGGCGGGTCGGCCCCTACTTCTCGGTGGGCACATTATATACGTCTATATCGTAATATAACCTAACCTAACCCATCTAGCCCCTCGCTTGTAATGTTTTGCAGAATCCCGGTCGTGTCGGCCCGTACGTCTCGGTGCGGACATTATATACGTCTATAACGTTATATATCCTAACCTAAGCGAACCTAACATCTCGGATGTAGTATTTCACAACATTCCTGTCTGGTCGGCCCCACTTCTCGGTGGGAACATTATATACGTTTATAACGAAGTATAACTTAACCTAACCCATCTAGACCCTCGCTTGTAATGTTTTACAGAATCCCGGTCGTGTCGTCCCGTACGTCTCGGAGCGGACATTATATACGTCTATAACGTTATATATCCTAACCAAAGGCAACCTAACATCTTGGATGTAGTATTTTCCAACATTCCTGGCGGGGCGGCCGCTACTTCTCGGTGGGCACATTATATACGTCTATATCGTAATATAACCAAACCTAACCCATCTAGAACCTCGCTGGTAATGTTTTACAAAATCCCGGTCGTGTCGGCCCGTATTTCTCCGTGGGGACATTATATATGTCTATATCGTTATACATCCTAACCTAAGGCAACTTAACATCTCCGATGTAGTATTTTCCAACATTCCTGGCGGGTCGGCCCCTACTTCTCGGTGGGAACATTATATACGTCTATATCGTAATATAACCTAAACTAACCCATCTAGCCCCTCGCTTGTAATGTTTTGCAGAATCCCGGTCGTGTCGGCCCGTACGTCTCGGTGCGGACATTATATACGTCTATAACGTTATATATCCTAACCTAAGCGAACCTAACATCTCGGATGTAGTATTTCACAACATTCCTGGCTGGTCGGCCCCACTTCTCGGTGGGAATATTATATACGTTTATAACGAAGTATAACTTAACCTAACCCATCTAGAGCCTCGCTTGTAATGTTTTACAGAATCCCGGTCGTGTCGGCCCGTACTTCTCCGTGGGGACATTATATACGTCTATAACGTTATATATCCTAACCTAAGGGAACCTAACATCTCGGATGTAGTATTTTCCAACATTCCTGGCGGGGCGGCCGCTACTTCTTGGTGGGAACATTATATACGTCTATATCGTAATATAACCTAACCTAACCCATCTAGACCCTCGCTGGTAATGTTCTACAAAATCCCGGTCGTGTCGTCTCGTACGTCTCGGTGCGGACATTATATACGTCTATAACGTTATATATCCTAACCTAAGGGAACCTAACATCACGGATGTAGTATTTCACAACATTCCTGGCGGGTCGGCCCCTACTTCTCGGTGGGCACATTATATACGTCTATATCGTAATATAACCTAACCTAACCCATCTAGCCCCTCGCTTGTAATGTTTTGCAGAATCCCGGTCGTGTCGGCCCGTACGTCTCGGTGCGGACATTATATACGTCTATAACGTTATATATCCTAACCTAAGCGAACCTAACATCTCGGATGTAGTATTTCACAACATTCCTGTCTGGTCGGCCCCACTTCTCGGTGGGAACATTATATACGTTTATAACGAAGTATAACTTAACTTAACCCATCTAGACCCTCGCTTGTAATGTTTTACAGAATCCCGGTCGTGTCGTCCCGTACGTCTCGGAGCGGACATTATATACGTCTATAACGTTATATATCCTAACCAAAGGCAACCTAACATCTTGGATGTAGTATTTTCCAACATTCCTGGCGGGGCGGCCGCTACTTCTCGGTGGGCACATTATATACGTCTATATCGTAATATAACCAAACCTAACCCATCTAGAACCTCGCTGGTAATGTTTTACAAAATCCCGGTCGTGTCGGCCCGTATTTCTCCGTGGGGACATTATATACGTCTATATCGTTATACATCCTAACCTAAGGCAACTTAACATCTCCGATGTAGTATTTTCCAACATTCCTGGCGGGTCGGCCCCTACTTCTCGGTGGGCACATTATATACGTCTATATCGTAATATAACCTAAACTAACCCATCTAGCCCATCGCTTGTAATGTTTTGCAGAATCCCGGTCGTGTCGGCCCGTACGTCTCGGTGCGGACATTATATACGTCTATAACGTTATATATCCTAACCTAAGCGAACCTAACATCTCGGATGTAGTATTTCACAACATTCCTGGCTGGTCGGCCCCACTTCTCGGTGAGAATATTATATACGTTTATAACGAAGTATAACTTAACCTAACCCATCTAGAGCCTCGCTTGTAATGTTTTACAGAATCCCGGTCGTGTCGTCCCGTACGTCTCGGTGCGGACATTATATACGTCTATAACGTTATATATCCTAACCAAAGGCAACCTAACATCTCGAATGTAGTATTTCACAACATTCCTGGCGGGTCGGCCCCACTTCTCGGTGGGAACATTATTTACGTCTATAACGTAATATAACCTAACCTAATCCATCTAGACCCTCGCTGGTAATGTTTTACAAAATCCCGGTCGGGTCGGCCCGTACTTCTCCGTGGGGACATTATATACGTCTATAACGTTATATATCCTAACCTAAGGGAACCTAACATCTCGGATGTAGTATTTTCCAACATTCCTGGCGGGGCGGCCGCTACTTCTTGGTGGGAACATTATATACGTCTATATCGTAATATAACCTAACCTAACCCATCTAGACCCTCGCTGGTAATGTTCTACAAAATCCCGGTCGTGTCGTCTCGTACGTCTCGGTGCGGACATTATATACGTCTATAACGTTATATATCCTAACCTAAGGGAACCTAACATCACGGATGTAGTATTTCACAACATTCCTGGCTGGTCGGCCCAACTTCTCGGTGGGAAAATTATATACGTTTATAACGTAGTATAACCTAACCTAACCCATCTAGCCCCTCGCTTGTAATGTTTTGCAGAATCACGGTCGTGTCGGCCCGTACGTCTCGGTGCGGACATTATATACGTCTATAACGTGTTATATCCTAACCTAAGGGAACCTAACATCACGGATGTAGTATTTCACAACATTCCTGGCTGGTCGGCCCAACTTCTCGGTGGGAAAATTATATACGTTTATAACGTAGTATAACCTAACCTAACCCATCTAGCCCCTCGCTTGTAATGTTTTGCAGAATCCCGGTCGTGTCGGCCCGTACGTCTCGGTGCGGACATTATATACGTCTATAACGTTATATATCCTAACCTAAGGGAACCTAACATCTCGGATGTAGTATTTCACAACATTCCTGGCTGGTCGGCCCCACTTCTCGGTGGGAACATTATATACGTTTATAACGAAGTATAACCTAACCTAACCCATCTAGACCCTCGCTTGTAATGTTTTACAGAATCCCGGTCGTGTCGTCCCGTACGTCTCGGCGCGGACATTATATACGTCTATAACGTTTTATATCCTAACCAAAGGCAACCTAACATCTCGAATGTAGTATTTCACAACATTCCTGGCGGGTCGGCCTCACTTCTCGGTGGGAACATTATTTACGTCTATAACGTAATATAACCTAACCTAATCCATCTAGACCCTCGCTGGTAACGTTTTACAAAATCCCGGTCGTGTCGGCCCGTACTTCTCGATGGGGTCATTATTTACGTCTATAACGTTATATATCCTAACCTAAGGCAACTTAACATCTCGGATGTAGTATTTTCCAATATTCCTGGCGGGTCGGCCCCTACTTCTCGGTGGGCACATTATATACGTCTATATCGTAATATAACCTAACCTAACCCATCTAGACCCTCGCTGGTAATGTTTTACAGAATCACGGTCGTGTCGTCTCGTACGTCTCGGTGCGGACATTATATACGTCTATAACGTTATATATCCTAACCTAAGCGAACCTAACATCTCGGATGTAGTATTTCACAATATTCCTGGCGGGTCGGCCCCACTTCTCGGCGGGAACATTATTTACGTCTATAACGTAATATAACCTAACCTAATCCATCTAGACCCTCGCTGGTAATGTTCTACAAAATCCCAGTCGTGTCGGCCCGTACTTTTCCGTGGGGACATTATATACGTCTATAATTTTATATATCCTAACCTAAGGCAACTTAACATCTCGGATGTAGTATTTTCCAACATTCCTGGCGGGTCAGTCCCTACTTCTCGTTGGGCACATTATATACGTCAATATCGTAATATAACCAAACCTAACCCATCTAGACCCTCGCTGGTAATGTTTTACAAAATCCCGGTCGCGTCGGCCCGTACTTCTCCGTGGGGACATTATATACGTCTATATCGTTATATATCCTAACCTAAGGCAACTTAACATCTCCGATGTAGTATTTTCCAACATTCCTGGCGGGTCGGCCCCTACTTCTCGGTGGGCACATTATATACGTTTATATCGTAATATAACCTAACCTAACCCATCCAGCCCCTCGCTTGTAATGTTTTGCAGAATCCCGGTCGTGTCGGCCCGTACGTCTCGGTGCGGACATTATATACGTCTATAACGTTATATATCCTAACCTAAGCGAACCTAACATCTCGGATGTAGTATTTCACAACATTCCTGGCTGGTCGGCCCCACTTCTCGGTGGGAACATTATATACGTTTATAACGAAGTATAACTTAACCTAACCCATCTAGACCCTCGCTTGTAATGTTTTACAGAATCCCGGTCGTGTCGTCCCGTACGTCTCGGTGCGGACATTATATACGTCTATAACGTTATATATCCTAACCAAAGGCAACCTAACATCTCGGATGTAGAATTTTCCAACATTCCTGGCGGGGCGGCCGCTACTTCTCGGTGGGAACATTATATACGTCTATATCGTAATATAACCTAACCTAACCCAGCTAGACCCTCGCTGGTAATGTTTTACAAAATGCCGGTCGTGTCGGCCCGTACTTCTCGGTGGGGACATTATTTACGTCTATAACGTTATATATCTTAACCTAAGGGAACCTAACATCTCGGATGTAGTATTTCACAACATTCCTGGCAGGTCGGCCCCTACTTCTCGGTGGGCACATTATATACGTCTATATCGTAATATAACCTAAACTAACCCATCTAGCCCATCGCTTGTAATGTTTTGCAGAATCCCGGTCGTGTCGGCCCGTACGTCTCGGTGCGGACATTATATACGTCTATAACGTTATATATCCTAACCTAAGCGAACCTAACATCTCGGATGTAGTATTTCACAACATTCCTGGCTGGTCGGCCCCACTTCTCGGTGAGAATATTATATACGTTTATAACGAAGTATAACTTAACCTAACCCATCTAGAGCCTCGCTTGTAATGTTTTACAGAATCCCGGTCGTGTCGTCCCGTACGTCTCGGTGCGGACATTATATACGTCTATAACGTTATATATCCTAACCAAAGGCAACCTAACATCTCGAATGTAGTATTTCACAACATTCCTGGCGGGTCGGCCCCACTTCTCGGTGGGAACATTATTTACGTCTATAACGTAATATAACCTAACCTAATCCATCTAGACCCTCGCTGGTAATGTTTTACAAAATCCCGGTCGTGTCGGCCCGTACTTCTCCGTGGGGACATTATATACGTCTATAACGTTATATATCCTAACCTAAGGGAACCTAACATCTCGGATGTAGTATTTTCCAACATTCCTGGCGGGGCGGCCGCTACTTCTTGGTGGGAACATTATATACGTCTATATCGTAATATAACCTAACCTAACCCATCTAGACCCTCGCTGGTAATGTTCTACAAAATCCCGGTCGTGTCGTCTCGTACGTCTCGGTGCGGACATTATATACGTCTATAACGTTATATATCCTAACCTAAGGGAACCTAACATCACGGATGTAGTATTTCACAACATTCCTGGCTGGTCGGCCCAACTTCTCGGTGGGAAAATTATATACGTTTATAACGTAGTATAACCTAACCTAACCCATCTAGCCCCTCGCTTGTAATGTTTTGCAGAATCCCGGTCGTGTCGGCCCGTACGTCTCGGTGCGGACATTATATACGTCTATAACGTGTTATATCCTAACCTAAGGGAACCTAACATCACGGATGTAGTATTTCACAACATTCCTGGCTGGTCGGCCCAACTTCTCGGTGGGAAAATTATATACGTTTATAACGTAGTATAACCTAACCTAACCCATCTAGCCCCTCGCTTGTAATGTTTTGCAGAATCCCGGTCGTGTCGGCCCGTACGTCTCGGTGCGGACATTATATACGTCTATAACGTTATATATCCTAACCTAAGGGAACCTAACATCTCGGATGTAGTATTTCACAACATTCCTGGCTGGTCGGCCCCACTTCTCGGTGGGAACATTATATACGTTTATAACGAAGTATAACCTAACCTAACCCATCTAGACCCTCGCTTGTAATGTTTTACAGAATCCCGGTCGTGTCGTCCCGTACGTCTCGGCGCGGACATTATATACGTCTATAACGTTTTATATCCTAACCAAAGGCAACCTAACATCTCGAATGTAGTATTTCACAACATTCCTGGCGGGTCGGCCTCACTTCTCGGTGGGAACATTATTTACGTCTATAACGTAATATAACCTAACCTAATCCATCTAGACCCTCGCTGGTAACGTTTTACAAAATCCCGGTCGTGTCGGCCCGTACTTCTCGATGGGGTCATTATTTACGTCTATAACGTTATATATCCTAACCTAAGGCAACTTAACATCTCGGATGTAGTATTTTCCAATATTCCTGGCGGGTCGGCCCCTACTTCTCGGTGGGCACATTATATACGTCTATATCGTAATATAACCTAACCTAACCCATCTAGACCCTCGCTGGTAATGTTTTACAGAATCCCGGTCGTGTCGTCTCGTACGTCTCGGTGCGGACATTATATACGTCTATAACGTTATATATCCTAACCTAAGCGAACCTAACATCTCGGATGTAGTATTTCACAATATTCCTGGCGGGTCGGCCCCACTTCTCGGCGGGAACATTATTTACGTCTATAACGTAATATAACCTAACCTAATCCATCTAGACCCTCGCTGGTAATGTTCTACAAAATCCCAGTCGTGTCGGCCCGTACTTTTCCGTGGGGACATTATATACGTCTATAATTTTATATATCCTAACCTAAGGCAACTTAACATCTCGGATGTAGTATTTTCCAACATTCCTGGCGGGTCAGTCCCTACTTCTCGTTGGGCACATTATATACGTCAATATCGTAATATAACCAAACCTAACCCATCTAGACCCTCGCTGGTAATGTTTTACAAAATCCCGGTCGCGTCGGCCCGTACTTCTCCGTGGGGACATTATATACGTCTATATCGTTATATATCCTAACCTAAGGCAACTTAACATCTCCGATGTAGTATTTTCCAACATTCCTGGCGGGTCGGCCCCTACTTCTCGGTGGGCACATTATATACGTTTATATCGTAATATAACCTAACCTAACCCATCCAGCCCCTCGCTTGTAATGTTTTGCAGAATCCCGGTCGTGTCGGCCCGTACGTCTCGGTGCGGACATTATATACGTCTATAACGTTATATATCCTAACCTAAGCGAACCTAACATCTCGGATGTAGTATTTCACAACATTCCTGGCTGGTCGGCCCCACTTCTCGGTGGGAACATTATATACGTTTATAACGAAGTATAACTTAACCTAACCCATCTAGACCCTCGCTTGTAATGTTTTACAGAATCCCGGTCGTGTCGTCCCGTACGTCTCGGTGCGGACATTATATACGTCTATAACGTTATATATCCTAACCAAAGGCAACCTAACATCTCGGATGTAGAATTTTCCAACATTCCTGGCGGGGCGGCCGCTACTTCTCGGTGGGAACATTATATACGTCTATATCGTAATATAACCTAACCTAACCCAGCTAGACCCTCGCTGGTAATGTTTTACAAAATGCCGGTCGTGTCGGCCCGTACTTCTCGGTGGGGACATTATTTACGTCTATAACGTTATATATCTTAACCTAAGGGAACCTAACATCTCGGATGTAGTATTTCACAACATTCCTGGCAGGTCGGCCCCACTTCTCGGTGGGAACATTATATACGTTTATAACGTAATATAACCTAACCTAACCCATCTAGCCCCTCGCTGGTTATGTTTTACAAAATCCCAGTCGTGTCGGCCCGTACTTTTCCGTGGTGACATTATATACGTCTATAATTTTATATATCCTAACCTAAGGCAACTTAACATCTCGGATGTAGTATTTTCCAACATTCCTGGCGGGTCGGCCCCACTTCTCGGTGGGAACATTATTCACGTCTATAACGTAATATAACCTAACCTGACCCATCTAGACCCTCGCTGGTAATGTTTTACAGAATCCCGGTCGTGTCGTCTCGTACATCTCGGTGCGGACATTATATACGTCTATAACGTTATATATCCTAACCTAAGGGAACCTAACATCTCGGATGTAGTATTTCACAACATTCCTGTCTGGTCGGCCCCACTTCTCGGTGGGAACATTATATACGTCTATATCGTAATATAACCTAACCTAACCAATCTAGACCCTCGCTGGTAATGTTTTACAGAATCCCGATCGTGTCGTCTCGTACGTCTCGGTGCGGACATTATATACGTCTATAACGTTATATATCCTAACCAAAGGCAACTAAACATCTCGGATGTAGTATTTTCCAACATTCCTGGCGGGTCGGCCCCACACTTCGGTGGGAACATTATTTACGTCTATAACGTAATATAACCTAACCTAATCCATCTAGACCCTCGCTGGTAATGTTTTACAAAATCCCGGTCGTGTCGGCCCGTACTTCTCCGTGGGGACATTATATACATCTATAACGTTATATATCCTAACCTAAGGGAACCTAACATCTCGGATGTAGTATTTTCCAACATTCCTGGCGGGGCGGCCGCTACTTCTTGGTGGGAACATTATATACGTCTATATCGTAATATAACCTAACCTAACCCATCTAGACCCTCGCTGGTAATGTTCTACAAAATCCCGGTCGTGTCGTCTCGTACGTCTCGGTGCGGACATTATATACGTCTATAACGTTATATATCCTAACCTAAGGGAACCTAACATCACGGATGTAGTATTTCACAACATTCCTGGCTTGTCGGCCCCACTTCTCGGTGGGAAAATTATATACGTTTATAACGTAGTATAACCTAACCTAACCCATCTAGCCCCTCGCTTGTAATGTTTTGCAGAATCCCGGTCGTGTCGGCCCGTACGTCTCCGTGCGGACATTATATACGTCTATAACGTTATATATCCTAACCTAAGGGTACCTAACATCTCGCATGTAGTATTTCACAACATTCCTGGCTGGTCGGCCCCACTTCTCGGTGGGAACATTATTTACGTCTATAACGTAATATAACCTAACCTAATCCATCTAGACCCTCGCTTGTAATGTTTCACAAAATCCCGGTCGTGTCGGCCCGTACTTCTCGGTGGGGACATTATATACGTCTATATCGTTATATATCCTAACCTAAGGCAACCTAACATCTCGGATGTAGTATTTTCCAACATTCCTGGCGGGTCGGCCCCTACTTCTCGGTGGGCACATTATTTACGTCTATATCGTAATATAACCAAACCTAACCCATCTAGACCCTCGCTGGTAATGTTTTACAGAATCCCGGTCGTGTCGTCTCGTACGTCTCGGTGCGGACATTATATACGTCTATAACGTTATATATCCTAACCAAAGGCAACTAAACATCTCGGATGTAGTATTTTCCAACATTCCTGGCGGGTCGGCCCCACTTCTCGGTGGGAACATTATTTACGTCTATAACGTAATATAACCTAACCTAATCCATCTAGACCCTCGCTGGTAATGTTTTACAGAATCCCGGTTGTGTCGTCTCGTACGTCTCGGTGCGGACATTATATACGTCTATAACGTTATATATCCTAACCAAAGGCAACTAAACATCTCGGATGTAGTATTTTCCAACATTCCTGGCGGGTCGGCCCCACTTCTCGGTGGGAACATTATTTACGTCTATAACGTAATATAACCTAACCTAATCCATCTAGACCCTCGCTGGTAATGTTTTACAAAATCCCGGTCGTGTCGGCCCGTACTTCTCCGTGGGGACATTATATACGTCTATAACGTTATATATCCTAACCTAAGGGAACCTAACATCTCGGATGTAGTATTTTCCAACATTCCTGGCGGGGCGGCCGCTACTTCTTGGTGGGAACATTATATACGTCTATATCGTAATATAACCTAACCTAACCCATCTAGACCCTCGCTGGTAATGTCCTACAAAATCCCGATCGTGTCGTCTCGTACGTCTCGGTGCGGACATTATATACGTCTATAACGTTATATATCCTAACCTAAGGGAACCTAACATCACGGATGTAGTATTTCACAACATTCGTGGCTGGTCGGCCCCACTTCTCGGTGGGAAAATTATATACGTTTATAACGTAGTATAACCTAACCTAACCCATCTAGCCCCTCGCTTGTAATGTTTTGCAGAATCCCGGTCGTGTCGGCCCGTACGTCTCGGTGCGGACATTATATACGTCTATAACGTTATATATCCTAACCTAAGCGAACCTAACATCTCGGATGTAGTATTTCACAACATTCCTGGCGGGTCGGCCCCACTTCTCGGTGGGAGCATTATTTACGTCTATATCGTAATATAACCAAACCTAACCCATCTAGACCCTCGCTGGTAATGTTTTACAAAATCCCGGTCGTGTCGGCCCGTACTTCTCCGTGGGGACATTATATACGTCTATAACGTTATATATCCTAACCTAAGGGAACCTAACATCTCGGATGTAGTATTTTCCAACATTCCTGGCGGGTCGGCCCCACTTCTCGGTGGGAACATTATTTACGTCTATAACGTAATATAACCTAACCTAATCCATCTAGACCCTCGCTGGTAATGTTTTACAAAATCCCGGTCGTGTCGGACCGTACTTCTCCGCGGGGACATTATATACGTCTATATCGTTATATATCCTAACCTAAGGCAACTTAACATCTCCGATGTAGTATTTTCCAACATTCCTGGCGGGTCGGCCCCTACTTCTCGGTGGGCACATTATATACGTTTATATCGTAATATAACCTAACCTAACCCATCCAGCCCCTCGCTTGTAATGTTTTGCAGAATCCCGGTCGTGTCGGCCCGTACGTCTCGGTGCGGACATTATATACGTCTATAACGTTATATATCCTAACCTAAGCGAACCTAACATCTCGGATGTAGTATTTCACAACATTCCTGGCTGGTCGGCCCCACTTCTCGGTGGGAACATTATATACGTTTATAACGAAGTATAACTTAACCTAACCCATCTAGACCCTCGCTTGTAATGTTTTACAGAATCCCGGTCGTGTCGTCGCGTACGTCTCGGAGCGGACATTATATACGTCTATAACGTTATATATCCTAACCAAAGGCAACCTAACATCTCGGATGTAGTATTTTCCAACATTCCTGGCGGGGCGGCCGCTACTTCTCGGTGGGAACATTATATACGTCTATATCGTAATATAACCTAACCTAACCCAGCTAGACCCTCGCTGGTAATGTTTTACAAAATGCCGGTCGTGTCGGCCCGTACTTCTCGGTGGGGACATTATTTACGTCTATAACGTTATATATCTTAACCTAAGGGAACCTAACATCTCGGATGTAGTATTTCACAACATTCCTGGCAGGTCGGCCCCACTTCTCGGTGGGAACATTATATACGTTTATAACGTAATATAACCTAACCTAACCCATCTAGCCCCTCGCTGGTTATGTTTTACAAAATCCCAGTCGTGTCGGCCCGTACTTTTCCGTGGTGACATTATATACGTCTATAATTTTATATATCCTAACCTAAGGCAACTTAACATCTCGGATGTAGTATTTTCCAACATTCCTGGCGGGTCGGCCCCACTTCTCGGTGGGAACATTATTCACGTCTATAACGTAATATAACCTAACCTGACCCATCTAGACCCTCGCTGGTAATGTTTTACAGAATCCCGGTCGTGTCGTCTCGTACATCTCGGTGCGGACATTATATACGTCTATAACGTTATATATCCTAACCTAAGGGAACCTAACATCTCGGATGTAGTATTTCACAACATTCCTGTCTGGTCGGCCCCACTTCTCGGTGGGAACATTATATACGTCTATATCGTAATATAACCTAACCTAACCAATCTAGACCCTCGCTGGTAATGTTTTACAGAATCCCGATCGTGTCGTCTCGTACGTCTCGGTGCGGACATTATATACGTCTATAACGTTATATATCCTAACCAAAGGCAACTAAACATCTCGGATGTAGTATTTTCCAACATTCCTGGCGGGTCGGCCCCACACTTCGGTGGGAACATTATTTACGTCTATAACGTAATATAACCTAACCTAATCCATCTAGACCCTCGCTGGTAATGTTTTACAAAATCCCGGTCGTGTCGGCCCGTACTTCTCCGTGGGGACATTATATACATCTATAACGTTATATATCCTAACCTAAGGGAACCTAACATCTCGGATGTAGTATTTTCCAACATTCCTGGCGGGGCGGCCGCTACTTCTTGGTGGGAACATTATATACGTCTATATCGTAATATAACCTAACCTAACCCATCTAGACCCTCGCTGGTAATGTTCTACAAAATCCCGGTCGTGTCGTCTCGTACGTCTCGGTGCGGACATTATATACGTCTATAACGTTATATATCCTAACCTAAGGGAACCTAACATCACGGATGTAGTATTTCACAACATTCCTGGCTTGTCGGCCCCACTTCTCGGTGGGAAAATTATATACGTTTATAACGTAGTATAACCTAACCTAACCCATCTAGCCCCTCGCTTGTAATGTTTTGCAGAATCCCGGTCGTGTCGGCCCGTACGTCTCCGTGCGGACATTATATACGTCTATAACGTTATATATCCTAACCTAAGGGTACCTAACATCTCGCATGTAGTATTTCACAACATTCCTGGCTGGTCGGCCCCACTTCTCGGTGGGAACATTATTTACGTCTATAACGTAATATAACCTAACCTAATCCATCTAGACCCTCGCTTGTAATGTTTCACAAAATCCCGGTCGTGTCGGCCCGTACTTCTCGGTGGGGACATTATATACGTCTATATCGTTATATATCCTAACCTAAGGCAACCTAACATCTCGGATGTAGTATTTTCCAACATTCCTGGCGGGTCGGCCCCTACTTCTCGGTGGGCACATTATTTACGTCTATATCGTAATATAACCAAACCTAACCCATCTAGACCCTCGCTGGTAATGTTTTACAGAATCCCGGTCGTGTCGTCTCGTACGTCTCGGTGCGGACATTATATACGTCTATAACGTTATATATCCTAACCAAAGGCAACTAAACATCTCGGATGTAGTATTTTCCAACATTCCTGGCGGGTCGGCCCCACTTCTCGGTGGGAACATTATTTACGTCTATAACGTAATATAACCTAACCTAATCCATCTAGACCCTCGCTGGTAATGTTTTACAGAATCCCGGTTGTGTCGTCTCGTACGTCTCGGTGCGGACATTATATACGTCTATAACGTTATATATCCTAACCAAAGGCAACTAAACATCTCGGATGTAGTATTTTCCAACATTCCTGGCGGGTCGGCCCCACTTCTCGGTGGGAACATTATTTACGTCTATAACGTAATATAACCTAACCTAATCCATCTAGACCCTCGCTGGTAATGTTTTACAAAATCCCGGTCGTGTCGGCCCGTACTTCTCCGTGGGGACATTATATACGTCTATAACGTTATATATCCTAACCTAAGGGAACCTAACATCTCGGATGTAGTATTTTCCAACATTCCTGGCGGGGCGGCCGCTACTTCTTGGTGGGAACATTATATACGTCTATATCGTAATATAACCTAACCTAACCCATCTAGACCCTCGCTGGTAATGTCCTACAAAATCCCGATCGTGTCGTCTCGTACGTCTCGGTGCGGACATTATATACGTCTATAACGTTATATATCCTAACCTAAGGGAACCTAACATCACGGATGTAGTATTTCACAACATTCGTGGCTGGTCGGCCCCACTTCTCGGTGGGAAAATTATATACGTTTATAACGTAGTATAACCTAACCTAACCCATCTAGCCCCTCGCTTGTAATGTTTTGCAGAATCCCGGTCGTGTCGGCCCGTACGTCTCGGTGCGGACATTATATACGTCTATAACGTTATATATCCTAACCTAAGCGAACCTAACATCTCGGATGTAGTATTTCACAACATTCCTGGCGGGTCGGCCCCACTTCTCGGTGGGAGCATTATTTACGTCTATATCGTAATATAACCAAACCTAACCCATCTAGACCCTCGCTGGTAATGTTTTACAAAATCCCGGTCGTGTCGGCCCGTACTTCTCCGTGGGGACATTATATACGTCTATAACGTTATATATCCTAACCTAAGGGAACCTAACATCTCGGATGTAGTATTTTCCAACATTCCTGGCGGGTCGGCCCCACTTCTCGGTGGGAACATTATTTACGTCTATAACGTAATATAACCTAACCTAATCCATCTAGACCCTCGCTGGTAATGTTTTACAAAATCCCGGTCGTGTCGGACCGTACTTCTCCGCGGGGACATTATATACGTCTATATCGTTATATATCCTAACCTAAGGCAACTTAACATCTCCGATGTAGTATTTTCCAACATTCCTGGCGGGTCGGCCCCTACTTCTCGGTGGGCACATTATTTACGTCTATATCGTAATATAACCAAACCTAACCCATCTAGACCCTCGCTGGTAATGTTTCACAAAATCCCGGTCGTGTCGGCCCGTACTTCTCCGTGGGGACATTATATACGTCTATATCGTTATATATCCTAACCTAAGGCAACTTAACATCTCCGATGTAGTATTTTCCAACATTCCTGGCGGGTCGGCCCCACTTCTCGGTGGGAACATTATTCACGTCTATAACGTAATATAACTTAACCTAACCCATCTATACCCTCGCTGGTAATGTTTTACAGAATCCCGGTCGTGTCGTCTCGTACGTCTCGGTGCGAACATTATATACGTCTATAACGTTATATATCCTAACCTAAGGGAACCTAACATCTCGGATGTAGTATTTCACAACATTCCTGTCTGGTCGGCCCCACTTCTCGGTGGGAACATTATATACGTCTATATCGTAATATAACCTAACCTAACCAATCTAGACCCTCGCTGGTAATGTTTTACAGAATCCCGGTCGTGTCGTCTCGTACGTCTCGGCGCGGACATTATATACGTCTATAACGTTTTATATCCTAACCAAAGGCAACCTAACATCTCGAATGTAGTATTTCACAACATTCCTGGCGGGTCGGCCCCACTTCTCGGTGGGAGCATTATTTACGTCTATATCGTAATATAACCAAACCTAACCCATCTAGACCCTCGCTGGTAATGTTTTACAAAATCCCGGTCGCGTCGGCCCGTACTTCTCCGTGGGGACATTATATACGTCTATATCGTTATATATCCTAACCTAAGGCAACTTAACATCTCCGATGTAGTATTTTCCAACATTCCTGGCGGGTCGGCCCCTACTTCTCGGTGGGCACATTATATACGTTTATATCGTAATATAACCTAACCTAACCCATCCAGCCCCTCGCTTGTAATGTTTTGCAGAATCCCGGTCGTGTCGGCCCGTACGTCTCGGTGCGGACATTATATACGTCTATAACGTTATATATCCTAACCTAAGCGAACCTAACATCTCGGATGTAGTATTTCACAACATTCCTGGCTGGTCGGCCCAACTTCTCGGTGGGAACATTATATACGTTTATAACGAAGTATAACTTAACCTAACCCATCTAGACCCTCGCTTGTAATGTTTTACAGAATCCCGGTCGTGTCGTCCCGTACGTCTCGGTGCGGACATTATATACGTCTATAACGTTATATATCCTAACCAAAGGCAACCTAACATCTCGGATGTAGTATTTTCCAACATTCCTGGCGGGGCGGCCGCTACTTCTCGGTGGGAACGTTATATACGTCTATATCGTAATATAACCTAACCTAACCCAGCTAGACCCTCGCTGGTAATGTTTTACAAAATGCCGGTCGTGTCGGCCCGTACTTCTCGGTGGGGACATTATTTACGTCTATAACGTTATATATCTTAACCTAAGGGAACCTAACATCTCGGATGTAGTATTTCACAACATTCCTGGCAGGTCGGCCCCACTTCTCGGTGGGAACATTATATACGTTTATAACGTAATATAACCTAACCTAACCCATCTAGCCCATCGCTGGTTATGTTTTACAAAATCCCAGTCGTGTCGGCCCGTACTTTTCCGTGGTGACATTATATACGTCTATAATTTTATATATCCTAACCTAAGGCAACTTAACATCTCGGATGTAGTATTTGCCAACATTCCTGGCGGGTCAGTCCCTACTTCTCGGTGGGCACATTATATACGTCTATATCGTAATATAACCTAACCTAACCCATCTAGACCCTCGCTGGTAATGTTTTACAGAATCCCGGTCGTGTCGTCTCGTACGTCTCGGTGCGGACATTATATACGTCTATAACGTTATATATCCTAACCTAAGGGAACCTAACATCACGGATGTAGTATTTCACAACATTCCTGGCTGGTCGGCCCCACTTCTCGGTGGGAAAATTATATACGTTTACAACGTAGTATAACCTAACCTAACCCATCTAGCACCTCGCTTGTAATGTTTTGCAGAATCCCGGTCGTGTCGGCCCGTACGTCTCGGTGCGGACATTATATACGTCTATAACGTTATATATCCTAACCTAAGGGTACCTAACATCTCGGATGTAGTATTTCACAACATTCCTGGCTGGTCGGCCCAACTTCTCGGTGGGAACATTATATACGTTTATAACGAAGTATAACTTAACCTAATCCATCTAGACCCTCGCTTGTAATGTTTTACAGAATCCCGGTCGTGTCGTCCCGTACGTCTCGGTGCGGACATTATATACGTCTATAACGTTATATATCCTAACCAAAGGCAACCTAACATCTCGGATGTAGTGTTTTCCAACATTCCTGGCGGGGCGGCCGCTACTTCTCGGTGGGAACATTATATACGTCTATATCGTAATATAACCTAACCTAACCCAGCTAGACCCTCGCTGGTAATGTTTTACAAAATGCCGGTCGTGTCGGCCCGTACTTCTCGGTGGGGACATTCTTTACGTCTATAACGTTATATATCTTAACCTAAGGGAACCTAACATCTCGGATGTAGTATTTCACAACATTCCTGGCAGGTCGGCCCCACTTCTCGGTGGGAACATTATATACGTTTATAACGTAATATAACCTAACCTAACCCATCTAGCCCCTCGCTGGTTATGTTTTACAAAATCCCAGTCGTGTCGGCCCGTACTTTTCCGTGGTGACATTATATACGTCTATAATTTTATATATCCTAACCTAAGGCAACTTAACATCTCGGATGTAGTATTTTCCAACATTCCTGGCGGGTCGGCCCCACTTCTCGGTGGGAACATTATTCACGTCTATAACGTAATATAACCTAACCTAACCCATCTAGACCCTCGCTGGTAATGTTTTACAGAATCCCGGTCGTGTCGTCTCGTACGTCTCGGTGCGGACATTATATACGTCTATAACGTTATATATCCTAACCTAAGGGAACCTAACATCTCGGATGTAGTATTTTCCAACATTCCTGGCGGGGCGGCCGCTACTTCTTGGTGGGAACATTATATACGTCTATATCGTAATATAACCTAACCTAACCCATCTAGACCCTCGCTGGTAATGTTCTACAAAATCCCGGTCGTGTCGTCTCGTACGTCTCGGTGCGGACATTATATACGTCTATAACGTTATATATCCTAACCTAAGGGAACCTAACATCACGGATGTAGTATTTCACAACATTCCTGGCTTGCCGGCCCCACTTCTCGGTGGGAAAATTATATACGTTTATAACGTACTATAACCAAACCTAACCCATCTAGACCCTCGCTGGTAATGTTTTACAAAATCCCGGTCGCGTCGGCCCGTACTTCTCCGTGGGGACATTATATAAGTCTATAACGTTATATATCCTAACCTAAGGGAACCTAACATCTCGGATGTAGTATTTTCCAACATTCCTGGCGGGGCGGCCGCTACTTCTTGGTGGGAACATTATATACGTCTATATCGTAATATAACCTAACCTAACCCATCTAGACCCTCGCTGGTAATGTTCTACAAAATCCCGGTCGTGTCGTCTCGTACGTCTCGGTGCGGACATTATATACGTCTATAACGTTATATATCCTAACCTAAGGGAACCTAACATCACGGATGTAGTATTTCACAACATTCCTGGCTTGCCGGCCCCACTTCTCGGTGGGAAAATTATATACGTTTATAACGTAGTATAACCTAACCTAACCCATCTAGCACCTCGCTTGTAATGTTTTGCAGAATCCCGGTCGTGTCGGCCCGTACGTCTCCGTGCGGACATTATATACGTCTATAACGTTATATATCCTAACCTAAGGGTACCTAACATCTCGCATGTAGTATTTCACAACATTCCTGGCTGGTCGGCCCCACTTCTCGGTGGGAACATTATTTACGTCTATAACGTAATATAACCTAACCTAATCCATCTAGACCCTCGCTTGTAATGTTTTACAAAATTCCGGTCGTGTCGGCCCGTACTTCTCCGTGGGGACATTATATACGTCTATATCGTTATATATCCTAACCTAAGGCAACCTAACGTCTCGGATGTAGTATTTTCCAACATTCCTGGCGGATCGGCCCCTACTTCTCGGTGGGCACATTATTTACGTCTATATCGTAATATAACCAAACCTAACCCATCTAGACCCTCGCTGGTAATGTTTCACAAAATCCCGGTCGTGTCGGCCCGTACTTCTCCGTGGGGACATTATATACGTCTATATCGTTATATATCCTAACCTAAGGCAACTTAACATCTCCGATGTAGTATTTTCCAACATTCCTGGCGGGTCGGCCCCTACTTCTCGGTGGGCACATTATATACGTCTATATCGTAATATAACCTAACCTAACCCATCTAGACCCTCGCTTGTAATGTTTTACAGAATCCCGGTCGTGTCGTCTCGTACGTCTCGGCGCGGACATTATATACGTCTATAACGTTTTATATCCTAACCAAAGGCAACCTAACATCTCGAATGTAGTATTTCACAACATTCCTGGCGGGTCGGCCCCACTTCTCGGTGGGAGCATTATTTACGTCTATATCGTAATATAACCAAACCTAACCCATCTAGACCCTCGCTGGTAATGTTTTACAAAATCCCGGTCGCGTCGGCCCGTACTTCTCCGTGGGGACATTATATACGTCTATAACGTTATATATCCTAACCTAAGGGAACCTAACATCTCGGATGTAGTATTTTCCAACATTCCTGGCGGGGCGGCCGCTACTTCTTGGTGGGGACATTATATACGTCTATATCGTTATATATCCTAACCTAAGGCAACTTAACATCTCCGATGTAGTATTTTCCAACATTCCTGGCGGGTCGGCCCCTACTTCTCGGTGGGCACATTATATACGTTTATATCGTAATATAACCTAACCTAACCCATCCAGCCCCTCGCTTGTAATGTTTTGCAGAATCCCGGTCGTGTCGGCCCGTACGTCTCGGTGCGGACATTATATACGTCCATAACGTTATATATCCTAACCTAAGCGAACCTAACATCTCGGATGTAGTATTTCACAACATTCCTGGCTGGTCGGCCCAACTTCTCGGTGGGAACATTATATACGTTTATAACGAAGTTTAACTTAACCTAACCCATCTAGACCCTCGCTTGTAATGTTTTACAGAATCCCGGTCGTGTCGTCCCGTACGTCTCGGTGCGGACATTATATACGTCTATAACGTTATATATCCTAACCAAAGGCAACCTAACATCTCGGATGTAGTATTTCACAACATTCCTGGCAGGTCGGCCCCACTTCTCGGTGGGAACATTATATACGTTTATAACGTAATATAACCTAACCTAACCCATCTAGCCCATCGCTGGTTATGTTTTACAAAATCCCAGTCGTGTCGGCCCGTACTTTTCCGTGGTGACATTATATACGTCTATAATTTTATATATCCTAACCTAAGGCAACTTAACATCTCGGATGTAGTATTTGCCAACATTCCTGGCGGGTCAGTCCCTACTTCTCGGTGGGCACATTATATACGTCTATATCGTAATATAACCTAACCTAACCCATCTAGACCCTCGCTGGTAATGTTTTACAGAATCCCGGTCGTGTCGTCTCGTACGTCTCGGTGCGGACATTATATACGTCTATAACGTTATATATCCTAACCTAAGGGAACCTAACATCACGGATGTAGTATTTCACAACATTCCTGGCTGGTCGGCCCCACTTCTCGGTGGGAAAATTATATACGTTTATAACGTAGTATAACCTAACCTAACCCATCTAGCACCTCGCTTGTAATGTTTTGCAGAATCCCGGTCGTGTCGGCCCGTACGTCTCGGTGCGGACATTATATACGTCTATAACGTTATATATCCTAACCTAAGGGTACCTAACATCTCGGATGTAGTATTTCACAACATTCCTGGCTGGTCGGCCCAACTTCTCGGTGGGAACATTATATACGTTTATAACGAAGTATAACTTAACCTAATCCATCTAGACCCTCGCTTGTAATGTTTTACAGAATCCCGGTCGTGTCGTCCCGTACGTCTCGGTGCGGACATTATATACGTCTATAACGTTATATATCCTAACCAAAGGCAACCTAACATCTCGGATGTAGTATTTTCCAACATTCCTGGCGGGGCGGCCGCTACTTCTCGGTGGGAACATTATATACGTCTATATCGTAATATAACCTAACCTAACCCAGCTAGACCCTCGCTGGTAATGTTTTACAAAATGCCGGTCGTGTCGGCCCGTACTTCTCGGTGGGGACATTATTTACGTCTATAACGTTATATATCTTAACCTAAGGGAACCTAACATCTCGGATGTAGTATTTCACAACATTCCTGGCAGGTCGGCCCCACTTCTCGGTGGGAACATTATATACGTTTATAACGTAATATAACCTAACCTAACCCATCTAGCCCCTCGCTGGTTATGTTTTACAAAATCCCAGTCGTGTCGGCCCGTACTTTTCCGTGGTGACATTATATACGTCTATAATTTTATATATCCTAACCTAAGGCAACTTAACATCTCGGATGTAGTATTTTCCAACATTCCTGGCGGGTCGGCCCCACTTCTCGGTGGGAACATTATTCACGTCTATAACGTAATATAACCTAACCTAACCCATCTAGACCCTCGCTGGTAATGTTTTACAGAATCCCGGTCGTGTCGTCTCGTACGTCTCGGTGCGGACATTATATACGTCTATAACGTTATATATCCTAACCTAAGGGAACCTAACATCTCGGATGTAGTATTTCACAACATTCCTGTCTGGTCGGCCCCACTTCTCGGTGGGAACATTATATACGTCTATATCGTAATATAACCTAACCTAACCAATCTAGACCCTCGCTGGTAATGTTTTACAGAATCCCGGTCGTGTCGTCTCGTACGTCTCGGCGCGGACATTATATACGTCTATAACGTTTTATATCCTAACCAAAGGCAACCTAACATCTCGAATGTAGTATTTCACAACATTCCTGGCGGGTCGGCCCCACTTCTCGGTGGGAGCATTATTTACGTCTATATCGTAATATAACCAAACCTAACCCATCTAGACCCTCGCTGGTAATGTTTTACAAAATCCCGGTCGCGTCGGCCCGTACTTCTCCGTGGGGACATTATATACGTCTATATTGTTATATATCCTAACCTAAGGCAACTTAATCTCCGATGTAGTATTTTCCGACATTCCTGGCGGGTCGGCCGCACTTCTCGGTGGGAACATTATTTACGTCTATAACGTAATATAACCTAACCTAATCCATCTAGAACCTCGCTGGTAATGTTTTACAAAATCCCGGTCGTGTCGGCCCGTACTTCTCCGTGGGGACATTATATACGTCTATAACGTTATATATCCGAACCGAAGGGAACCTAACATCTCGGATGTAGTATTTTCCAACATTCCTGGCGGGTCGGCCCCACTTCTCGGTGGGAACATTATTCACGTCTATAACGTAATATAACCTAACCTAACCCATCTATACCCTCGCTGGTAATGTTTTACAGAATCCCGGTCGTGTCGTCTCGTACGTCTCGGTGCGGACATTATATACGTCTATAACGTTATATATCCTAACCTAAGGGAACCTAACATCTCGGATGTAGTATTTCACAACATTCCTGTCTGGTCGGCCCCACTTCTCGGTGGGAACACTATATACGTCTATATCGTAATATAACCTAACCTAACCAATCTAGACCCTTGCTGGTAATGTTTTACAGAATCCCGGTCGTGTCGTCTCGTACGTCTCGGCGCGGACATTATATACGTCTATAACGTTTTATATCCTAACCAAAGGCAACCTAACATCTCGAATGTAGTATTTCACAACATTCCTGGCGGGTCGGCCCCACTTCTCGGTGGGAGCATTATTTACGTCTATATCGTAATATAACCAAACCTAACCCATCTAGACCCTCGCTGGTAATGTTTTACAAAATCCCGGTCGCGTCGGCCCGTACTTCTCCGTGGGGACATTATATACGTCTATAACGTTATATATCCTAACCTAAGGGAACCTAACATCTCGGATGTAGTATTTTCCAACATTCCTGGCGGGGCGGCCGCTACTTCTTGGTGGGAACATTATATACGTCTATATCGTAATATAACCTAACCTAACCCATCTAGACCCTCGCTGGTAATGTTCTACAAAATCCCGGTCGTGTCGTCTCGTACGTCTCGGTGCGGACATTATATACGTCTATAACGTTATATATCCTAACCTAAGGGAACCTAACATCACGGATGTAGTATTTCACAACATTCCTGGCTTGCCGGCCCCACTTCTCGGTGGGAAAATTATATACGTTTATAACGTACTATAACCTAACCTAACCCATCTAGCACCTCGCTTGTAATGTTTTGCAGAATCCCGGTCGTGTCGGCCCGTACGTCTCCGTGCGGACATTATATACGTCTATAACGTTATATATCCTAACCTAAGGGTACCTAACATCTCGCATGTAGTATTTCACAACATTCCTGGCTGGTCGGCCCCACTTCTCGGTGGGAACATTATTTACGTCTATAACGTAATATAACCTAACCTAATCCATCTAGACCCTCGCTTGTAATGTTTTACAAAATTCCGGTCGTGTCGGCCCGTACTTCTCCGTGGGGACATTATATACGTCTATATCGTTATATATCCTAACCTAAGGCAACCTAACGTCTCGGATGTAGTATTTTCCAACATTCCTGGCGGATCGGCCCCTACTTCTCGGTGGGCACATTATTTACGTCTATATCGTAATATAACCAAACCTAACCCATCTAGACCCTCGCTGGTAATGTTTCACAAAATCCCGGTCGTGTCGGCCCGTACTTCTCCGTGGGGACATTATATACGTCTATATCGTTATATATCCTAACCTAAGGCAACTTAACATCTCCGATGTAGTATTTTCCAACATTCCTGGCGGGTCGGACCCTACTTCTCGGTGGGCACATTATATACGTCTATATCGTAATATAACCTAACCTAACCCATCTAGACCCTCGCTTGTAATGTTTTACAGAATCCCGGTCGTGTCGTCTCGTACGTCTCGGCGCGGACATTATATACGTCTATAACGTTTTATATCCTAACCAAAGGCAACCTAACATCTCGAATGTAGTATTTCACAACATTCCTGGCGGGTCGGCCCCACTTCTCGGTGGGAGCATTATTTACGTCTATATCGTAATATAACCAAACCTAACCCATCTAGACCCTCGCTGGTAATGTTTTACAAAATCCCGGTCGCGTCGGCCCGTACTTCTCCGTGGGGACATTATATACGTCTATAACGTTATATATCCTAACCTAAGGGAACCTAACATCTCGGATGTAGTATTTTCCAACATTCCTGGCGGGGCGGCCGCTACTTCTTGGTGGGAACATTATATACGTCTATATCGTAATATAACCTAACCTAACCCATCTAGACCCTCGCTGGTAATGTTCTACAAAATCCCGGTCGTGTCGTCTCGTACGTCTCGGTGCGGACATTATATACGTCTATAACGTTATATATCCTAACCTAAGGGAACCTAACATCACGGATGTAGTATTTCACAACATTCCTGGCTTGCCGGCCCCACTTCTCGGTGGGAAAATTATATACGTTTATAACGTAGTATAACCTAACCTAACCCATCTAGCACCTCGCTTGTAATGTTTTGCAGAATCCCGGTCGTGTCGGCCCGTACGTCTCCGTGCGGACATTATATACGTCTATAACGTTATATATCCTAACCTAAGGGTACCTAACATCTCGCATGTAGTATTTCACAACATTCCTGGCTGGTCGGCCCCACTTCTCGGTGGGAACATTATTTACGTCTATAACGTAATATAACCTAACCTAATCCATCTAGACCCTCGCTTGTAATGTTTTACAAAATTCCGGTCGTGTCGGCCCGTACTTCTCCGTGGGGACATTATATACGTCTATATCGTTATATATCCTAACCTAAGGCAACCTAACGTCTCGGATGTAGTATTTTCCAACATTCCTGGCGGATCGGCCCCTACTTCTCGGTGGGCACATTATTTACGTCTATATCGTAATATAACCAAACCTAACCCATCTAGACCCTCGCTGGTAATGTTTCACAAAATCCCGGTCGTGTCGGCCCGTACTTCTCCGTGGGGACATTATATACGTCTATATCGTTATATATCCTAACCTAAGGCAACTTAACATCTCCGATGTAGTATTTTCCAACATTCCTGGCGGGTCGGCCCCTACTTCTCGGTGGGCACATTATATACGTCTATATCGTAATATAACCTAACCTAACCCATCTAGACCCTCGCTTGTAATGTTTTGCAGAATCCCGGTCGTGCCGTCCCGTACATCTCGGTGCGGACATTATATACGTCTATAACGTTATATATCCTAACCAAAGGCAACCTAATATCTCGAATGTAGTATTTCACAACATTCCTGGCGGGTCGGCCGCACTTCTCGGTGGGAACATTATTTACGTCTATAACGTAATATAACCTAACCTAATCCATCTAGAACCTCGCTGGTAATGTTTTACAAAATCCCGGTCGTGTCGGCCCGTACTTCTCCGTGGGGACATTATATACGTCTATAACGTTATATATCCGAACCGAAGGGAACCTAACATCTCGGATGTAGTATTTTCCAACATTCCTGGCGGGTCGGCCCCACTTCTCGGTGGGAACATTATTCACGTCTATAACGTAATATAACCTAACCTAACCCATCTATACCCTCGCTGGTAATGTTTTACAGAATCCCGGTCGTGTCGTCTCGTACGTCTCGGTGCGGACATTATATACGTCTATAACGTTATATATCCTAACCTAAGGGAACCTAACATCTCGCATGTAGTATTTCACAACATTCCTGGCTGGTCGGCCCCACTTCTCGGTGGGAACATTATATACGTCTATATCGTAATATAACCTAACCTAACCAATCTAGACCCTCGCTGGTAATGTTTTACAGAATCCCGGTCGTGTCGTCTCGTACGTCTCGGTGCGGACATTATATACGTCTATAACGTTATATATCCTAACCAAAGGCAACTAAACATCTCGGATGTAGTATTTTCCAACATTCCTGGCGGGTCGGCCCCACTTCTCGGTGGGAACATTATTTACGTCTATAACGTAATATAACCTAACCTAACCCATCTAGACCCTCGCTGGTAATGTTCTACAAAATCCCGGTCGTGTCGTCTCGTACGTCTCGGTGCGGACATTATATACGTCTATACCGTTATATATCCTAACCTAAGGGAACCTAACATCACGGATGTAGTATTTCACAACATTCCTGGCTTGCCGGCCCCACTTCTCGGTGGGAAAATTATATACGTTTATAACGTAGTATAACCTAACCTAACCCATCTAGCCCCTCGCTTGTAATGTTTTGCAGAATCCCGGTCGTGTCGGCCCGTACGTCTCCGTGCGGACATTATATACGTCTATAACGTTATATATCCTAACCTAAGGGTACCTAACATCTCGCATGTAGTATTTCACAACATTCCTGGCTGGTCGGCCCCACTTCTCGGTGGGAACATTATTTACGTCTATAACGTAATATAACCTAACCTAATCCATCTAGACCCTCGCTTGTAATGTTTTACAAAATCCCGGTCGTGTCGGCCCGTACTTCTCCGTGGGGACATTATATACGTCTATATCGTTATATATCCTAACCTAAGGCAACCTAACGTCTCGGATGTAGTATTTTCCAACATTCCTGGCGGATCGGCCCCTACTTCTCGGTGGGCACATTATTTACGTCTATATCGTAATATAACCAAACCTAACCCATCTAGACCCTCGCTGGTAATGTTTCACAAAATCCCGGTCGTGTCGGCCCGTACTTCTCCGTGGGGACATTATATACGTCTATATCGTTATATATCCTAACCTAAGGCAACTTAACATCTCCGATGTAGTATTTTCCAACATTCCTGGCGGGTCGGACCCTACTTCTCGGTGGGCACATTATATACGTCTATATCGTAATATAACCTAACCTAACCCATCTAGACCCTCGCTTGTAATGTTTTACAGAATCCCGGTCGTGTCGTCTCGTACGTCTCGGCGCGGACATTATATACGTCTATAACGTTTTATATCCTAACCAAAGGCAACCTAACATCTCGAATGTAGTATTTCACAACATTCCTGGCGGGTCGGCCCCACTTCTCGGTGGGAGCATTATTTACGTCTATATCGTAATATAACCAAACCTAACCCATCTAGACCCTCGCTGGTAATGTTTTACAAAATCCCGGTCGCGTCGGCCCGTACTTCTCCGTGGGGACATTATATACGTCTATAACGTTATATATCCTAACCTAAGGGAACCTAACATCTCGGATGTAGTATTTTCCAACATTCCTGGCGGGGCGGCCGCTACTTCTTGGTGGGAACATTATATACGTCTATATCGTAATATAACCTAACCTAACCCATCTAGACCCTCGCTGGTAATGTTCTACAAAATCCCGGTCGTGTCGTCTCGTACGTCTCGGTGCGGACATTATATACGTCTATAACGTTATATATCCTAACCTAAGGGAACCTAACATCACGGATGTAGTATTTCACAACATTCCTGGCTTGCCGGCCCCACTTCTCGGTGGGAAAATTATATACGTTTATAACGTAGTATAACCTAACCTAACCCATCTAGCACCTCGCTTGTAATGTTTTGCAGAATCCCGGTCGTGTCGGCCCGTACGTCTCCGTGCGGACATTATATACGTCTATAACGTTATATATCCTAACCTAAGGGTACCTAACATCTCGCATGTAGTATTTCACAACATTCCTGGCTGGTCGGCCCCACTTCTCGGTGGGAACATTATTTACGTCTATAACGTAATATAACCTAACCTAATCCATCTAGACCCTCGCTTGTAATGTTTTACAAAATTCCGGTCGTGTCGGCCCGTACTTCTCCGTGGGGACATTATATACGTCTATATCGTTATATATCCTAACCTAAGGCAACCTAACGTCTCGGATGTAGTATTTTCCAACATTCCTGGCGGATCGGCCCCTACTTCTCGGTGGGCACATTATTTACGTCTATATCGTAATATAACCAAACCTAACCCATCTAGACCCTCGCTGGTAATGTTTCACAAAATCCCGGTCGTGTCGGCCCGTACTTCTCCGTGGGGACATTATATACGTCTATATCGTTATATATCCTAACCTAAGGCAACTTAACATCTCCGATGTAGTATTTTCCAACATTCCTGGCGGGTCGGCCCCTACTTCTCGGTGGGCACATTATATACGTCTATATCGTAATATAACCTAACCTAACCCATCTAGACCCTCGCTTGTAATGTTTTGCAGAATCCCGGTCGTGCCGTCCCGTACATCTCGGTGCGGACATTATATACGTCTATAACGTTATATATCCTAACCAAAGGCAACCTAATATCTCGAATGTAGTATTTCACAACATTCCTGGCGGGTCGGCCGCACTTCTCGGTGGGAACATTATTTACGTCTATAACGTAATATAACCTAACCTAATCCATCTAGAACCTCGCTGGTAATGTTTTACAAAATCCCGGTCGTGTCGGCCCGTACTTCTCCGTGGGGAC
This sequence comes from Xylocopa violacea, assembly GCA_963969225.1. Classification (NCBI taxonomy): domain Eukaryota; kingdom Metazoa; phylum Arthropoda; class Insecta; order Hymenoptera; family Apidae; genus Xylocopa; species Xylocopa violacea. The sequence continues at coordinate 78,403 of CAXAJV010000674.1, forward strand.
ATTATATACGTCTATAACGTTATATATCCGAACCGAAGGGAACCTAACATCTCGGATGTAGTATTTTCCAACATTCCTGGCGGGTCGGCCCCACTTCTCGGTGGGAACATTATTCACGTCTATAACGTAATATAACCTAACCTAACCCATCTAGCCCCTCGCTTGTAATGTTTTGCAGAATCCCGGTCGTGTCGGCCCGTACGTCTCCGTGCGGACATTATATACGTCTATAACGTTATATATCCTAACCTAAGGGTACCTAACATCTCGCATGTAGTATTTCACAACATTCCTGGCTGGTCGGCCCCACTTCTCGGTGGGAACATTATTTACGTCTATAACGTAATATAACCTAACCTAATCCATCTAGACCCTCGCTTGTAATGTTTTACAAAATCCCGGTCGTGTCGGCCCGTACTTCTCCGTGGGGACATTATATACGTCTATATCGTTATATATCCTAACCTAAGGCAACCTAACGTCTCGGATGTAGTATTTTCCAACATTCCTGGCGGATCGGCCCCTACTTCTCGGTGGGCACATTATTTACGTCTATATCGTAATATAACCAAACCTAACCCATCTAGACCCTCGCTGGTAATGTTTCACAAAATCCCGGTCGTGTCGGCCCGTACTTCTCCGTGGGGACATTATGTACGTCTATATCGTTATATATCCTAACCTAAGGCAACTTAACATCTCCGATGTAGTATTTTCCAACATTCCTGGCGGGTCGGCCCCTACTTCTCGGTGGGCACATTATATACGTCTATATCGTAATATAACCTAACCTAACCCATCTAGACCCTCGCTTGTAATGTTTTGCAGAATCCCGGTCGTGCCGTCCCGTACGTCTCGGTGCGGACATTATATACGTCTATAACGTTATATATCCTAACCAAAGGGAACCTAATATCTCGAATGTAGTATTTCACAACATTCCTGGCGGGTCGGCCGCACTTCTCGGTGGGAACATTATTTACGTCTATAACGTAATATAACCTAACCTAATCCATCTAGAACCTCGCTGGTAATGTTTTACAAAATCCCGGTCGTGTCGGCCCGTACTTCTCCGTGGGGACATTATATACGTCTATAACGTTATATATCCGAACCGAAGGGAACCTAACATCTCGGATGTAGTATTTTCCAACATTCCTGGCGGGTCGGCCCCACTTCTCGGTGGGAATATTATTCACGTCTATAACGTAATATAACCTAACCTAACCCATCTATACCCTCGCTGGTAATGTTTTACAGAATCCCGGTCGTGTCGTCTCGTACGTCTCGGTGCGGACATTATATACGTCTATAACGTTATATATCCTAACCTAAGGGAACCTAACATCTCGGATGTAGTATTTCACAACATTCCTGTCTGGTCGGCCCCACTTCTCGGTGGGAACATTATATACGTCTATATCGTAATATAACCTAACCTAACCAATCTAGACCCTCGCTGGTAATGTTTTACAGAATCCCGGTCGTGTCGTCTCGTACGTCTCGGTGCGGACATTATATACGTCTATAACGTTATATATCCTAACCAAAGGCAACTAAACATCTCGGATGTAGTATTTTCCAACATTCCTGGCGGGTCGGCCCCACTTCTCGGTGGGAACATTATTTACGTCTATAACGTAATATAACCTAACCTAACCCATCTAGACCCTCGCTGGTAATGTTCTACAAAATCCCGGTCGTGTCGTCTCGTACGTCTCGGTGCGGACATTATATACGTCTATACCGTTATATATCCTAACCTAAGGGAACCTAACATCACGGATGTAGTATTTCACAACATTCCTGGCTTGCCGGCCCCACTTCTCGGTGGGAAAATTATATACGTTTATAACGTAGTATAACCTAACCTATCCCATCTAGCCCCTCGCTTGTAATGTTTTGCAGAATCCCGGTCGTGTCGGCCCGTACGTCTCCGTGCGGACATTATATACGTCTATAACGTTATATATCCTAACCTAAGGGTACCTAACATCTCGCATGTAGTATTTCACAACATTCCTGGCTGGTCGGCCCCACTTCTCGGTGGGAACATTATTTACGTCTATAACGTAATATAACCTAACCTAATCCATCTAGACCCTCGCTTGTAATGTTTTACAAAATCCCGGTCGTGTCGGCCCGTACTTCTCCGTGGGGACATTATATACGTCTATATCGTTATATATCCTAACCTAAGGCAACCTAACGTCTCGGATGTAGTATTTTCCAACATTCCTGGCGGATCGGCCCCTACTTCTCGGTGGGCACATTATTTACGTCTATATCGTAATATAACCAAACCTAACCCATCTAGACCATCGCTGGTATTGTTTCACAAAATCCCGGTCGTGTCGGCCCGTACTTCTCCGTGGGGACATTATATACGTCTATATCGTTATATATCCTAACCTAAGGCAACTTAACATCTCCGATGTAGTATTTTCCAACATTCCTGGCGGGTCGGCCCCTACTTCTCGGTGGGCACATTATATACGTCTATATCGTAATATAACCTAACCTAACCCATCTAGACCCTCGCTTGTAATGTTTTGCAGAATCCCGGTCGTGCCGTCCCGTACGTCTCGGTGCGGACATTATATACGTCTATAACGTTATATATCCTAACCAAAGGCAACCTAATATCTCGAATGTAGTATTTCACAACATTCCTGGCGGGTCGGCCGCACTTCTCGGTGGGAACATTATTTACGTCTATAACGTAATATAACCTAACCTAATCCATCTAGACCCTCGCTTGTAATGTTTTACAAAATCCCGGTCGTGTCGGCCCGTACTTCTCCGTGGGGACATTATATACGTCTATATCGTTATATATCCTAACCTAAGGCAACCTAACGTCTCGGATGTAGTATTTTCCAACATTCCTGGCGGATCGGCCCCTACTTCTCGGTGGGCACATTATTTACGTCTATATCGTAATATAACCAAACCTAACCCATCTAGACCCTCGCTGGTAATGTTTCACAAAATCCCGGTCGTGTCGGCCCGTACTTCTCCGTGGGGACATTATATACGTCTATATCGTTATATATCCTAACCTAAGGCAACTTAACATCTCCGATGTAGTATTTTCCAACATTCCTGGCGGGTCGGCCCCTACTTCTCGGTGGGCACATTATATACGTCTATATCGTAATATAACCTAACCTAACCCATCTAGACCCTCGCTTGTAATGTTTTGCAGAATCCCGGTCGTGCCGTCCCGTACGTCTCGGTGCGGACATTATATACGTCTATAACGTTATATATCCTAACCAAAGGCAACCTAATATCTCGAATGTAGTATTTCACAACATTCCTGGCGGGTCGGCCGCACTTCTCGGTGGGAACATTATTTACGTCTATAACGTAATATAACCTAACCTAATCCATCTAGAACCTCGCTGGCAATGTTTTACAAAATCCCGGTCGTGTCGGCCCGTACTTCTCCGTGGGGACATTATATACGTCTATAACGTTATATATCCGAACCGAAGGGAACCTAACATCTCGGATGTAGTATTTTCCAACATTCCTGGCGGGTCGGCCCCACTTCTCGGTGGGAACATTATTCACGTCTATAACGTAATATAACCTAACCTAACCCATCTATACCCTCGCTGGTAATGTTTTACAGAATCCCGGTCGTGTCGTCTCGTACGTCTCGGTGCGGACATTATATACGTCTATAACGTTATATATCCTAACCTAAGGGAACCTAACATCTCGGATGTAGTATTTCACAACATTCCTGTCTGGTCGGCCCCACTTCTCGGTGGGAACATTATATACGTCTATATCGTAATATAACCTAACCTAACCAATCTAGACCCTCGCTGGTAATGTTTTACAGAATCCCGGTCGTGTCGTCTCGTACGTCTCGGTGCGGACATTATATACGTCTATAACGTTATATATCCTAACCAAAGGCAACTAAACATCTCGGATGTAGTATTTTCCAACATTCCTGGCGGGTCGGCCCCACTTCTCGGTGGGAACATTATTTACGTCTATAACGTAATATAACCTAACCTAATCCATCTAGACCCTCGCTGGTAATGTTTTACAAAATCCCGGTCGTGTCGGCCCGTACTTCTCCGTGGGGACATTATATACGTCTATAACGTTATATATCCTAACCTAAGCGAACCTAACATCACGGATGTAGTATTTCACAACATTCCTGGCTGGTCGGCCCCACTTCTCGGTGGGAAAGTTATATACGTTTATAACGTAGTATAACCTAACCTAACCCATCTAGCACCTCGCTTGTAATGTTTTGCAGAATCCCGGTCGTGTCGGCCCGTACGTCTCGGTGCGGACATTATATACGTCTATAACGTTATATATCCTAACCTAAGGGTACCTAACATCTCGGATGTAGTATTTTCCAACATTCCTGGCGGGGCGGCCGCTACTTCTTGGTGGGAACATTATATACGTCTATATCGTAATATAACCTAACCTAACCCATCTAGCCCCTCGCTTGTAATGTTTTGCAGAATCCCGGTCGTGTCGGCCCGTACGTCTCGGTGCGGACATTATATACGTCTATAACGTTATATATCCTAACCTAAGCGAACCTAACATCTCGGATGTAGTATTTCACAACATTCCTGTCTGGTCGGCCCCACTTCTCGGTGGGAACATTATATACGTTTATAACGAAGTATAACTTAACCTAACCCATCTAGACCCTCGCTTGTAATGTTTTACAGAATCCCGGTCGTGTCGTCCCGTACGTCTCGGAGCGGACATTATATACGTCTATAACGTTATATATCCTAACCAAAGGCAACCTAACATCTTGGATGTAGTATTTTCCAACATTCCTGGAGGGGCGGCCGCTACATCTCGGTGGGCACATTATATACGTCTATATCGTAATATAACCAAACCTAACCCATCTAGAACCTCGCTGGTAATGTTTTACAAAATCCCGGTCGTGTCGGCCCGTATTTCTCCGTGGGGACATTATATACGTCTATATCGTTATACATCCTAACCTAAGGCAACTTAACATCTCCGATGTAGTATTTTCCAACATTCCTGGCGGGTCGGCCCCTACTTCTCGGTGGGCACATTATATACGTCTATATCGTAATATAACCTAACCTAACCCATCTAGCCCCTCGCTTGGAATGTTTTGCAGAATCCCGGTCGTGTCGGCCCGTACGTCTCGGTGCGGACATTATATACGTCTATAACGTTATATATCCTAACCTAAGCGAACCTAACATCACGGATGTAGTATTTCACAACATTCCTGGCTGGTCGGCCCCACTTCTCGGTGGGAAAGTTATATACGTTTATAACGTAGTATAACCTAACCTAACCCATCTAGCACCTCGCTTGTAATGTTTTGCAGAATCCCGGTCGTGTCGGCCCGTACGTCTCGGTGCGGACATTATATACGTCTATAACGTTATATATCCTAACCTAAGGGTACCTAACATCTCGGATGTAGTATTTCACAACATTCCTGGCTGGTCGGCCCCACTTCTCGGTGGGAACAGTATATACGTTTATAACGAAGTATAACCTAACCTAACCCATCTAGACCCTCGCTTGTAATGTTTTACAGAATCCCGGTCGTGTCGTCCCGTACGTCTCGGCGCGGACATTATATACGTCTATAACGTTTTATATCCTAACCAAAGGCAACCTAACATCTCGAATGTAGTATTTCACAACATTCCTGGCGGGTCGGCCCCACTTCTCGGTGGGAACATTATTTACGTCTATAACGTAATATAACCTAACCTAATCCATCTAGACCCTCGCTGGTAATGTTTTACAAAATCCCGGTCGTGTCGGCCCGTACTTCTCCGTGGGGACATTATATACGTCTATATCGTTATATATCCTAACCTAAGGGAACCTAACATCTCGGATGTAGTATTTTCGAACATTCCTGGCGGGGCGGCCGCTACTTCTCGGTGGGAACATTATATACGTCTATATCGTAATATAACCTAACCTAACCCATCTAGACCCTCGCTGGTAATGTTTTACAAAATCCCGGTCGTGTCGGCCCGTACATCTCGGTGGGGACATTATTTACGTCTATAACGTTATATATCCTAACCTAAGGGTACCTAACATCTCGGATGTAGTATTTCACAACATTCCTGGCTGGTCGGCCCCACTTCTCGGTGGGAACATTATATACGTTTATAACGAAGTATAACCTAACCTAACCCATCTAGAACCTCGCTTGTCATGTTTTACAGAATCCCGGCCGTGTCGTCCCGTACGTCTCGGCGCGGACATTATATACGTCTATAACGTTTTATATCCTAACCAAAGGCAACCTAACATCTCGAATGTAGTATTTCACAACATTCCTGGCGGGTCGGCCCCACTTCTCGGTGGGAGCATTATTTACGTCTATAACGTAATATAACCTAACCTAACCCATCTAGCCCCTCGCTGGTTATGTTTTACAAAATCCCAGTCGTGTCGGCCCGTACTTTTCCGTGGTGACATTATATACGTCTATAATTTTATATATTCTAACCTAAGGCAACTTAACATCTCGGATGTAGTATTTTCCAACATTCCTGGCGGGTCGGCCCCACTTCTCGGTGGGAACATTATTCACGTCTATAACGTAATATAACCTAACCTAACCCATCTAGACCCTCGCTGGTAATGTTTTACAGAATCCCGGTCGTGTCGTCTCGTACGTCTCGGTGCGGACATTATATACGTCTATAACGTTATATATCCTAACCTAAGGGAACCTAACATCTCGGATGTAGTATTTTCCAACATTCCTGGCGGGGCGGCCGCTACTTCTTGGTGGGAACATTATATACGTCTATATCGTAATACAACCTAACCTAACCCATCTAGACCCTCGCTGGTAATGTTCTACAAAATCCCGGTCGTGTCGTCTCGTACGTCTCGGTGCGGACATTATATACGTCTATAACGTTATATATCCTAACCTAAGGGAACCTAACATCACGGATGTAGTATTTCACAACATTCCTGGCTTGTCGGCCCCACTTCTCGCTGGGAAAATTATATACGTTTATAACGTAGTATAACCTAACCTAACCCATCTAGCCCCTCGCTTGTAATGTTTTGCAGAATCCCGGTCGTGTCGGCCCGTACGTCTCCGTGCGGACATTATATACGTCTATAACGTTATATATCCTAACCTAAGGGTACCTAACATCTCGCATGTAGTATTTCACAACATTCCTGGCTGGTCGGCCCCACTTCTCGGTGGGAACATTATTTACGTCTATAACGTAATATAACCTAACCTAATCCATCTAGACCCTCGCTTGTAATGTTTTACAAAATCCCGGTCGTGTCGGCCCGTACTTCTCCGTGGGGACATTATATACGTCTATATCGTTATATATCCTAACCTAAGGCAACCTAACATCTCGGATGTAGTATTTTCCAACATTCCTGGCGGGTCGGCCCCTACTTCTCGGTGGGCACATTATTTACGTCTATATCGTAATATAACCAAACCTAACCCATCTAGACCCTCGCTGGTAATGTTTCACAAAATCCCGGTCGTGTCGGCCCGTACTTCTCCGTGGGGACATTATATACGTCTATATCGTTATATATCCTAACCTAAGGCAACTTAACATCTCCGATGTAGTATTTTCCAACATTCCTGGCGGGTCGGCCCCTACTTCTCGGTGGGCACATTATATACGTCTATATCGTAATATAACCTAACCTAACCCATCTAGACCCTCGCTTGTAATGTTTTGCAGAATCCCGGTCGTGCCGTCCCGTACGTCTCGGTGCGGACATTATATACGTCTATAACGTTATATATCCTAACCAAAGGCAACCTAATATCTCGAATGTAGTATTTCACAACATTCCTGGCGGGTCGGCCGCACTTCTCGGTGGGAACATTATTTACGTCTATAACGTAATATAACCTAACCTAATCCATCTAGAACCTCGCTGGTAATGTTTTACAAAATCCCGGTCGTGTCGGCCCGTACTTCTCCGTGGGGACATTATATACGTCTACAACGTTATATATCCGAACCGAAGGGAACCTAACATCTCGGATGTAGTATTTTCCAACATTCCTGGCGGGTCGGCCCCACTTCTCGGTGGGAACATTATTCACGTCTATAACGTAATATAACCTAACCTAACCCATCTATACCCTCGCTGGTAATGTTTTACAGAATCCCGGTCGTGTCGTCTCGTACGTCTCGGTGCGGACATTATATACGTCTATAACGTTATATATCCTAACCTAAGGGAACCTAACATCTCGGATGTAGTATTTCACAACATTCCTGTCTGGTCGGCCCCACTTCTCGGTGGGAACATTATATACGTCTATATCGTAATATAACCTAACCTAACCAATCTAGACCCTCGCTGGTAATGTTTTACAGAATCCCGGTCGTGTCGTCTCGTACGTCTCGGTGCGGACATTATATACGTCTATAACGTTATATATCCTAACCAAAGGCAACTAAACATCTCGGATGTAGTATTTTCCAACATTCCTGGCGGGTCGGCCCCACTTCTCGGTGGGAACATTATTTACGTCTATAACGTAATATAACCTAACCTAATCCATCTAGACCCTCGCTGGTAATGTTTTACAAAATCCCGGTCGTGTCGGCCCGTACTTCTCCGTGGGGACATTATATACGTCTATAACGTTATATATCCTAACCTAAGGGAACCTAACATCTCGGATGTAGTATTTTCCAACATTCCTGGCGGGGCGGCCGCTACTTCTTGGTGGGAACATTATATACGTCTACATCGTAATATAACCTAACCTAACCCATCTAGACCCTCGCTGGTAATGTTCTACAAAATCCCGGTCGTGTCGTCTCGTACGTCTCGGTGCGGACATTATATACGTCTATAACGTTATATATCCTAACCTAAGGGAACCTAACATCATGGATGTAGTATTTCACAACATTCCTGGCTTGTCGGCCCCACTTCTCGGTGGGAAAACTATATACGTTTATAACGTAGTATAACCTAACCTAACCCATCTAGCCCCTCGCTTGTAATGTTTTGCAGAATCCCGGTCGTGTCGGCCCGTACGTCTCCGTGCGGACATTATATACGTCTATAACGTTATATATCCTAACCTAAGGGTACCTAACATCTCGCATGTAGTATTTCACAACATTCCTGGCTGGTCGGCCCCACTTCTCGGTGGGAACATTATTTACGTCTATAACGTAATATAACCTAACCTAATCCATCTAGACCCTCGCTTGTAATGTTTTACAGAATCCCGGTCGTGTCGTCTCGTACGTCTCGGTGCGGACATTATATACGTCTATAACGTTATATATCCTAACCTAAGGGAACCTAACATCTCGGATGTAGTATTTCACAACATTCCTGTCTGGTCGGCCCCACTTCTCGGTGGGAACATTATATACGTCTATATCGTAATATAACCTAACCTAACCAATCTAGACCCTCGCTGGTAATGTTTTACAGAATCCCGATCGTGTCGTCTCGTACGTCTCGGTGCGGACATTATATACGTCTATAACGTTATATATCCTAACCAAAGGCAACTAAACATCTCGGATGTAGTATTTTCCAACATTCCTGGCGGGTCGGCCCCACACTTCGGTGGGAACATTATTTACGTCTATAACGTAATATAACCTAACCTAATCCATCTAGACCCTCGCTGGTAATGTTTTACAAAATCCCGGTCGGGTCGGCCCCTACTTCTCGGTGGGCACATTATTTACGTCTATATCGTAATATAACCAAACCTAACCCATCTAGACCCTCGCTGGTAATGTTTCACAAAATCCCGGTCGTGTCGGCCCGTACTTCTCCGTGGGGACATTATATACGTCTATATCGTTATATATCCTAACCTAAGGCAACTTAACATCTCCGATGTAGTATTTTCCAACATTCCTGGCGGGTCGGCCCCTACTTCTCGGTGGGCACATTATATACGTCTATACCGTAATATAACCTAACCTAACCCATCTAGACCCTCGCTTGTAATGTTTTGCAGAATCCCGGTCGTGCCGTCCCGTACGTCTCGGTGCGGACATTATATACGTCTATAACGTTATATATCCTAACCAAAGGCAACCTAATATCTCGAATGTAGTATTTCACAACATTCCTGGCGGGTCGGCCGCACTTCTCGGTGGGAACATTATTTACGTCTATAACGTAATATAACCTAACCTAATCCATCTATACCCTCGCTGGTAATGTTCTACAGAATCCCGGTCGTGTCGTCTCGTACGTCTCGGTGCGGACATTATATACGTCTATAACGTTATATATCCTAACCTAAGGGAACCTGACATCTCGGATGTAGTATTTCACAACATTCCTGTCTGGTCGGCCCCACTTCTCGGTGGGAACATTATATACGTCTATATCGTAATATAACCTAACCTAACCAATCTAGACCCTCGCTGGTAATGTTTTACAGAATCCCGGTCGTGTCGTCTCGTACGTCTCGGTGCGGACATTATATACGTCTATAACGTTATATATCCTAACCAAAGGCAACTAAACATCTCGGATGTAGTATTTTCCAACATTCCTGGCGGGTCGGCCCCACTTCTCGGTGGGAACATTATTTACGTCTATAACGTAATATAACCTAACCTAATCCATCTAGACCCTCGCTGGTAATGTTTTACAAAATCCCGGTCGTGTCGGCCCGTACTTCTCCGTGGGGACATTATATACGTCTATAACGTTATATATCCTAACCTAAGGGAACCTAACATCTCGGATGTAGTATTTTCCAACATTCCTGGCGGGGCGGCCGCTACTTCTTGGTGGGAACATTATATACGTCTATATCGTAATATAACCTAACCTAACCCATCTAGACCCTCGCTGGTAATGTTCTACAAAATCCCGGTCGTGTCGGCCCGTACGTCTCCGTGCGGACATTATATACGTCTATAACGTTATATATCCTAACCTAAGGGTACCTAACATCTCGCATGTAGTATTTCACAACATTCCTGGCTGGTCGGCCCCACTTCTCGGTGGGAACATTATTTACGTCTATAACGTAATATAACCTAACCTAATCCATCTAGACCCTCGCTTGTAATGTTTTACAAAATCCCGGTCGTGTCGGCCCGTACTTCTCCGTGGGGACATTATATACGTCTATGTCGTTATATATCCTAACCTAAGGCAACCTAACATCTCGGATGTAGTATTTTCCAACATTCCTGGCGGGTCGGCCCCTACTTCTCGGTGGGCACATTATATACGTCTATATCGTAATATAACCTAACCTAACCCATCTAGACCCTCGCTTGTAATGTTTTGCAGAATCCCGGTCGTGCCGTCCCGTACGTCTCGGTGCGGACATTATATACGTCTATAACGTTATATATCCTAACCAAAGGCAACCTAATATCTCGAATGTAGTATTTCACAACATTCCTGGCGGGTCGGCCGCACTTCTCGGTGGGAACATTATTTACGTCTATAACGTAATATAACCTAACCTAATCCATCTAGAACCTCGCTGGTAATGTTTTACAAAATCCCGGTCGTGTCGGCCCGTACTTCTCCGTGGGGACATTATATACGTCTATAACGTTATATATCCGAACCGAAGGGAACCTAACATCTCGGATGTAGTATTTTCCAACATTCCTGGCGGGTCGGCCCCACTTCTCGGTGGGAACATTATTCACGTCTATAACGTAATATAACCTAACCTAACCCATCTATACCCTCGCTGGTAATGTTTTACAGAATCCCGGTCGTGTCGTCTCGTACGTCTCGGTGCGGACATTATATACGTCTATAACGTTATATATCCTAACCTAAGGGAACCTAACATCTCGGATGTAGTATTTCACAACATTCCGGTCTGGTCGGCCCCACTTCTCGGTGGGAACATTATATACGTCTATATCGTAATATAACCTAACCTAACCAATCTAGACCCTCGCTGGTAATGTTTTACAGAATCCCGGTCGTGTCGTCTCGTACGTCTCGGTGCGGACATTATATACGTCTATAACGTTATATATCCTAACCAAAGGCAACTAAACATCTCGGATGTAGTATTTTCCAACATTCCTGGCGGGTCGGCCCCACTTCTCGGTGGGAACATTATTTACGTCTATAACGTAATATAACCTAACCTAATCCATCTAGACCCTCGCTGGTAATGTTTTACAAAATCCCGGTCGTGTCGGCCCGTACTTCTCCGTGGGGACATTATATACGTCTATAACGTTATATATCCTAACCCAAGGGTACCTAACATCTCGCATGTAGTATTTCACAACATTCCTGGCTGGTCGGCCCCACTTCTCGGTGGGAACATTATTTACGTCTATAACGTAATATATCCTAACCTAATCCATCTAGACCCTCGCTTGTAATGTTTTACAAAATCCCGGTCGTGTCGGCCCGTACTTCTCCGTGGGGACATTATATACGTCTATGTCGTTATATATCCTAACCTAAGGCAACCTAACATCTCGGATGTAGTATTTTCCAACATTCCTGGCGGGTCGGCCCCTACTTCTCGGTGGGAAAATTATATACGTTTATAACGTAGTATAACCTAACCTAACCCATCTAGCCCCTCGCTTGTAATGTTTTGCAGAATCCCGGTCGTGTCGGCCCGTACGTCACCGTGCGGACATTATATACGTCTATAACGTTATATATCCTAACCTAAGGGTACCTAACATCTCGCATGTAGTATTTCACAACATTCCTGGCTGGTCGGCCCCACTTCTCGGTGGGAACATTATTTACGTCTATAACGTAATATAACCTAACCTAATCCATCTAGACCCTCGCTTGTAATGTTTTACAAAATCCCGGTCGTGTCGGCCCGTACTTCCCCGTGGGGACATTATATACGTCTATATCGTTATATATCCTAACCTAAGGCAACCTAACATCTCGGATGTAGTATTTTCCAACATTCCTGGCGGGTCGGCCCCTACTTCTCGGTGGGCACATTATTTACGTCTATATCGTAATATAACCAAACCTAACCCATCTAGACCCTCGCTGGTAATGTTTCACAAAATCCCGGTCGTGTCGGCCCGTACTTCTCCGTGGGGACATTATATACGTCTATATCGTTATATATCCTAACCTAAGGCAACTTAACATCTCCGATGTAGTATTTTCCAACATTCCTGGCGGGTCGGCCCCTACTTCTCGGTGGGCACATTATATACGTCTATATCGTAATATAACCTAACCTAACCCATCTAGACCCTCGCTTGTAATGTTTTGCAGAATCCCGGTCGTGCCGTCCCGTACGTCTCGGTGCGGACATTATATACGTCTATAACGTTATATATCCTAACCAAAGGCAACCTAATATCTCGAATGTAGTATTTCACAACATTCCTGGCGGGTCGGCCGCACTTCTCGGTGGGAACATTATTCACGTCTATAACGTAATATAACCTAACCTAATCCATCTAGAACCTCGCTGGTAATGTTTTACAAAATCCCGGTCGTGTCGGCCCGTACTTCTCCGTGGGGACATTATATACGTCTATAACGTTATATATCCGAACCGAAGGGAACCTAACATCTCGGATGTAGTATTTTCCAACATTCCTGGCGGGGCGGCCGCTACTTCTTGGTGGGAACATTATATACGTCTATATCGTAATATAACCTAACCTAACCCATCTAGACCCTCGCTGGTAATGTTCTACAAAATCCCGGTCGTGTCGTCTCGTACGTCTCGGTGCGGACATTATATACGTCTATAACGTTATATATCCTAACCTAAGGGAACCTAACATCATGGATGTAGTATTTCACAACATTCCTGGCTTGTCGGCCCCACTTCTCGGTGGGAAAACTATATACGTTTATAACGTAGTATAACCTAACCTAACCCATCTAGCCCCTCGCTTGTAATGTTTTGCAGAATCCCGGTCGTGTCGGCCCGTACGTCTCCGTGCGGACATTATATACGTCTATAACGTTATATATCCTAACCTAAGGGTACCTAACATCTCGCATGTAGTATTTCACAACATTCCTGGCTGGTCGGCCCCACTTCTCGGTGGGAACATTATTTACGTCTATAACGTAATATATCCTAACCTAATCCATCTAGACCCTCGCTTGTAATGTTTTACAAAATCCCGGTCGTGTCGGCCCGTACTTCTCCGTGGGGACATTATATACGTCTATGTCGTTATATATCCTAACCTAAGGCAACCTAACATCTCGGATGTAGTATTTTCCAACATTCCTGGCGGGTCGGCCCCTACTTCTCGGTGGGCACATTATTTACGTCTATATCGTAATATAACCAAACCTAACCCATCTAGACCCTCGCTGGTAATGTTTTACAAAATCCCGGTCGTGTCGGCCCGTACTTCCCCGTGGGGACATTATATACGTCTATATCGTTATATATCCTAACCTAAGGCAACCTAACATCTCGGATGTAGTATTTTCCAACATTCCTGGCGGGTCGGCCCCTACTTCTCGGTGGGCACATTATTTACGTCTATATCGTAATATAACCAAACCTAACCCATCTAGACCCTCGCTGGTAATGTTTCACAAAATCCCGGTCGTGTCGGCCCGTACTTCTCCGTGGGGACATTATATACGTCTATAACGTTATATATCCGAACCGAAGGGAACCTAACATCTCGGATGTAGTATTTTCCAACATTCCTGGCGGGTCGGCCCCACTTCTCGGTGGGAACATTATTCACGTCTATAACGTAATATAACCTAACCTAACCCATCTATACCCTCGCTGGTAATGTTTTACAGAATCCCGGTCGTGTCGTCTCGTACGTCTCGGTGCGGACATTATATACGTCTATAACGTTATATATCCTAACCTAAGGGAACCTAACATCTCGGATGTAGTATTTCACAACATTCCGGTCTGGTCGGCCCCACTTCTCGGTGGGAACATTATATACGTCTATATCGTAATATAACCTAACCTAACCAATCTAGACCCTCGCTGGTAATGTTTTACAGAATCCCGGTCGTGTCGTCTCGTACGTCTCGGTGCGGACATTATATACGTCTATAACGTTATATATCCTAACCAAAGGCAACTAAACATCTCGGATGTAGTATTTTCCAACATTCCTGGCGGGTCGGCCCCACTTCTCGGTGGGAACATTATTTACGTCTATAACGTAATATAACCTAACCTAATCCATCTAGACCCTCGCTGGTAATGTTTTACAAAATCCCGGTCGTGTCGGCCCGTACTTCTCCGTGGGGACATTATATACGTCTATAACGTTATATATCCTAACCTAAGGGAACCTAACATCTCGGATGTAGTATTTTCCAACATTCCTGGCGGGGCGGCCGCTACTTCTTGGTGGGAACATTATATACGTCTATATCGTAATATAACCTAACCTAACCCATCTAGACCCTCGCTGGTAATGTTCTACAAAATCCCGGTCGTGTCGTCTCGTACGTCTCGGTGCGGACATTATATACGTCTATAACGTTATATATCCTAACCTAAGGGAACCTAACATCATGGATGTAGTATTTCACAACATTCCTGGCTTGTCGGCCCCACTTCTCGGTGGGAAAACTATATACGTTTATAACGTAGTATAA
Organism: Xylocopa violacea; assembly: GCA_963969225.1. Classification (NCBI taxonomy): domain Eukaryota; kingdom Metazoa; phylum Arthropoda; class Insecta; order Hymenoptera; family Apidae; genus Xylocopa; species Xylocopa violacea. Next base: position 94,006 of record CAXAJV010000674.1, read on the forward strand.
CCTAACCTAACCCATCTAGCCCCTCGCTTGTAATGTTTTGCAGAATCCCGGTCGTGTCGGCCCGTACGTCTCCGTGCGGACATTATATACGTCTATAACGTTATATATCCTAACCTAAGGGTACCTAACATCTCGCATGTAGTATTTCACAACATTCCTGGCTGGTCGGCCCCACTTCTCGGTGGGAACATTATTTACGTCTATAACGTAATATATCCTAACCTAATCCATCTAGACCCTCGCTTGTAATGTTTTACAAAATCCCGGTCGTGTCGGCCCGTACTTCTCCGTGGGGACATTATATACGTCTATGTCGTTATATATCCTAACCTAAGGCAACCTAACATCTCGGATGTAGTATTTTCCAACATTCCTGGCGGGTCGGCCCCTACTTCTCGGTGGGCACATTATTTACGTCTATATCGTAATATAACCAAACCTAACCCATCTAGACCCTCGCTGGTAATGTTTTACAAAATCCCGGTCGTGTCGGCCCGTACTTCTCCGTGGGGACATTATATACGTCTATAACGTTATATATCCTAACCAAAGGCAACCTAACATCTCGGATGTAGTATTTTCCAACATTCCTGGCGGGTCGGCCCCTACTTCTCGGTGGGCACATTATATACGTCTATATCGTAATATAACCTAACCTAACCCAGCTAGACCCTCGCTGGTAATGTTTTACAAAATGCCGGTCGTGTCGGCCCGTACTTCTCGGTGGGGACATTATTTACGTCTATAACGTTATATATCTTAACCAAAGGCAACTAAACATCTCGGATGTAGTATTTTCCAACATTCCTGGCGGGTCGGCCCCACTTCTCGGTGGGAACATTATTCACGTCTATAACGTAATATAACCTAACCTAATCCATCTAGACCCTCGCTGGTAATGTTTTACAAAATCCCGGTCGTGTCGGCCCGTACTTCTCCGTGGGGACATTATATACGTCTATAACGTTATATATCCGAACCGAAGGGAACCTAACATCTCGGATGTAGTATTTTCCAACATTCCTGGCGGGTCGGCCCCACTTCTCGGTGGGAACATTATTCACGTCTATAACGTAATATAACCTAACCTAACCCATCTATACCCTCGCTGGTAATGTTTTACAGAATCCCGGTCGTGTCGTCTCGTACGTCTCGGTGCGGACATTATATACGTCTATAACGTTATATATCCTACCCTAAGGGAACCTAACATCTCGGATGTAGTATTTCACAACATTCCTGTCTGGTCGGCCCCACTTCTCGGTGGGAACATTATATACGTCTATATCGTAATATAACCTAACCTAACCAATCTAGACCCTCGCTGGTAATGTTTTACAGAATCCCGGTCGTGTCGTCTCGTACGTCTCGGTGCGGACATTATATACGTCTATAACGTTATATATCCTAACCAAAGGCAACTAAACATCTCGGATGTAGTATTTTCCAACATTCCTGGCGGGTCGGCCCCACTTCTCGGTGGGAACATTATTTACGTCTATAACGTAATATAACCTAACCTAATCCATCTAGACCCTCGCTGGTAATGTTTTACAAAATCCCGGTCGTGTCGGCCTGTACTTCTCCGTGGGGACATTATATACGTCTATAACGTTATATATCCTAACCTAAGGGAACCTAACATCTCGGATGTAGTATTTTCCAACATTCCTGGCGGGGCGGCCGCTACTTCTTGGTGGGAACATTATATACGTCTATATCGTAATATAACCTAACCTAACCCATCTAGACCCTCGCTGGTAATGTTCTACAAAATCCCGGTCGTGTCGTCTCGTACGTCTCGGTGCGGACATTATATACGTCTATAACGTTATATATCCTAACCTAAGGGAACCTAACATCATGGATGTAGTATTTCACAACATTCCTGGCTTGTCGGCCCCACTTCTCGGTGGGAAAACTATATACGTTTATAACGTAGTATAACCTAACCTAACCCATCTAGCCCCTCGCTTGTAATGTTTTGCAGAATCCCGGTCGTGTCGGCCCGTACGTTTCCGTGCGGACATTATATACGTCTATAACGTTATATATCCTAACCTAAGGGTACCTAACATCTCGCATGTAGTATTTCACAACATTCCTGGCTGGTCGGCCCCACTTCTCGGTGGGAACATTATTTACGTCTATAACGTAATATAACCTAACCTAATCCATCTAGACCCTCGCTTGTAATGTTTTACAAAATCCCGGTCGTGTCGGCCCGTACTTCTCCGTGGGGACATTATATACGTCTATATCGTTATATATCCTAACCTAAGGCAACCTAACATCTCGGATGTAGTATTTTCCAACATTCCTGGCGGGTCGGCCCCTACTTCTCGGTGGGCACATTATTTACGTCTATATCGTAATATAACCAAACCTAACCCATCTAGAACCTCGCTGGTAATGTTTTACAAAATCCCGGTCGTGTCGGCCCGTACTTCTCCGTGGGGACATTATATACGTCTATATCGTTATATATCCTAACCTAAGGCAACCTAACATCTCGAATGTAGTATTTCACAACACTCCTGGCGGGTCGGGCCCACTTCTCGGTGGGAACATTATTTACGTCTATAACGTAATATAACCTAACCTAACCCATCTAGACCATCGCTGGTAATGTTTTACAGAATCCCGGTCGTGTCGTCTCGTACGTCTCGGTGCGGACATTATATACGTCTATATCGTTATATATCCTAACCTAAGGCAACTTAACATCTCCGATGTAGTATTTTCCAACATTCCTGGCGGGTCGGCCCCTACTTCTCGGTGGGCACATTATATACGTCTATATCGTAATATAACCTAACCTAACCCATCTAGACCCTCGCTTGTAATGTTTTGCAGAATCCCGGTCGTGTCGTCCCGTACGTCTCGGTGCGGACATTATATACGTCTATAACGTTATATATCCTAACCAAAGGCAACCTAATATCTCGAATGTAGTATTTCACAACATTCCTGGCGGGTCGGCCGCACTTCTCGGTGGGAACATTATTTACGTCTATAACGTAATATAACCTAACCTAATCCATCTAGAACCTCGCTGGTAATGTTTTACAAAATCCCGGTCGTGTCGGCCCGTACTTCTCCGTGGGGACATTATATACGTCTATAACGTTATATATCCTAACCTAAGGTAACCTAACATCTCGGATGTAGTATTTTCCAACATTCCTGGCGGGTCGGCCCCACTTCTCGGTGGGAACATTATTCACGTCTATAACGTAATATAACCTAACCTAACCCATCTAGACCCTCGCTGGTAATGTTTTACAAAATCCCGGTCGTGTCGGCCCGTACTTCTCCGTGGGCACATTATATACGTCTATATCGTTATATATCCTAACCTAAGGCAACTTAACATCTCCGATGTAGTATTTTCCAACATTCCTGGCGGGTCGGCCCCACTTCTCGGTGGGAACATTATATACGTCTATATCGTAATATAACCTAACCTAACCAATCTAGACCCTCGCTGGTAATGTTTTACAGAATCCCGGTCGTGTCGTCTCGTACGTCTCGGTGCGGTCATTATATACGTCTATAACGTTATATATCCTAACCAAAGGCAACTAAACATCTCGGATGTAGTATTTTCCAACATTCCTGGCGGGTCGGCCCCACTTCTCGGTGGGAACATTATTTACGTCTATAACGTAATATAACCTAACCTAATCCATCTAGACCCTCGCTGGTAATGTTTTACAAAATCCCGGTCGTGTCGGCCCGTACTTCTCCGTGGGGACATTATATACGTCTATAACGTTATATATCCTAACCTAAGGGAACCTAACATCTCGGATGTAGTATTGTCCAACATTCCTGGCGGGGCGGCCGCTACTTCTTGGTGGGAACATTATATACGTCTATATCGTAATATAACCTAACCTAACCCATCTAGACCCTCGCTGGTAATGTTCTACAAAATCCCGGTCGTGTCGTCTCGTACGTCTCGGTGCGGACATTATATACGTCTATAACGTTATATATCCTAACCTAAGGGAACCTAACATCATGGATGTAGTATTTCACAACATTCCTGGCTTGTCGGCCCCACTTCTCGGTGGGAAAACTATATACGTTTATAACGTAGTATAACCTAACCTAACCCATCTAGCCCCTCGCTTGTAATGTTTTGCAGAATCCCGGTCGTGTCGGCCCGTACGTCTCCGTGCGGACATTATATACGTCTATAACGTTATATATCCTAACCTAAGGGTACCTAACATCTCGCATGTAGTATTTCACAACATTCCTGGCTGGTCGGCCCCACTTCTCGGTGGGAACATTATTTACGTCTATAACGTAATATAACCTAACCTAATCCATCTAGACCCTCGCTTGTAATGTTTTACAAAATCCCGGTCGTGTCGGCCCGTACTTCTCCGTGGGGACATTATATACGTCTATATCGTTATATATCCTAACCTAAGGCAACCTAACATCTCGGATGTAGTATTTTCCAACATTCCTGGCGGGTCGGCCCCTACTTCTCGGTGGGCACATTATTTACGTCTATATCGTAATATAACCAAACCTAACCCATCTAGAACCTCGCTGGTAATGTTTTACAAAATCCCGGTCGTGTCGGCCCGTACTTCTCCGTGGGGACATTATATACGTCTATATCGTTATATATCCTAACCTAAGGCAACTTAACATCTCCGATGTAGTATTTTCCAACATTCCTGGCGGGTCGGCCCCTACTTCTCGGTGGGCACATTATATACGTCTATATCGTAATATAACCTAACCTAACCCATCTAGACCCTCGCTTGTAATGTTTTGCAGAATCCCGGTCGTGTCGTCCCGTACGTCTCGGTGCGGACATTATATACGTCTATAACGTTATATATCCTAACCAAAGGCAACCTAATATCTCGAATGTAGTATTTCACAACATTCCTGGCGGGTCGGCCGCACTTCTCGGTGGGAACATTATTTACGTCTATAACGTAATATAACCTAAGCTAATCCATCTAGAACCTCGCTGGTAATGTTTTACAAAATCCCGGTCGAGTCGGCCCGTACTTCTCCGTGGGGACATGATATACGTCTATAACGTTATATATTCTAACTTAAGGGAACCTAACATCTCGGATGTAGTATTTTCCAACATTCCTGGCGGGTCGGCCCCACTTCTCGGTGGGAACATTATTCACGTCTATAACGTAATGTAACCTAACCTAACCCATCTATACCCTCGCTGGTAATGTTTTACAGAATCCCGGTCGTGTCGTCTCGTACGTCTCGGTGCGGACATTATATACGTCTATAACGTTATATATCCTAACCAAAGGCAACTAAACATCTCGGATGTAGTATTTTCCAACATTCCTGGCGGGTCGGCCCCACACTTCGGTGGGAACATTATTTACGTCTATAACGTAATATAACCTAACCTAATCCATCTAGACCCTCGCTGGTAATGTTTTACAAAATCCCGGTCGTGTCGGCCCGTACTTCTCCGTGGGGACATTATATACGTCTATAACGGTATATATCCTAACCTAAGGGAACCTAACATCTCGGATGTAGTATTTTCCAACATTCCTGGCGGGGCGGCCGCTACTTCTTGGTGGGAACATTATATACGTCTATATCGTAATATAACCTAACCTAACCCATCTAGACCCTCGCTGGTAATGTTCTACAAAATCCCGGTCGTGTCGTCTCGTACGTCTCGGTGCGGACATTATATACGTCTATAACGTTATATATCCTAACCTAAGGGAACCTAACATCACGGATGTAGTATTTCACAACATTCCTGGCTTGTCGGCCCCACTTCTCGGTGGGAAAACTATATACGTTTATAACGTAGTATAACCTAACCTAACCCATCTAGCCCCTCGCTTGTAATGTTTTGCAGAATCTCGGTCGTGTCGGCCCGTACGTCTCCGTGCGGACATTATATACGTCTATAACGTTATATATCCTAACCTAAGGGTACCTAACATCTCGCATGTAGTATTTCACAACATTCCTGGCTGGTCGGCCCCACTTCTCGGTGGGAACATTATTTACGTCTATAACGTAATATAACCTAACCTAATCCATCTAGACCCTCGCTTGTAATGTTTTACAAAATCCCGGTCGTGTCGGCCCGTACTTCTCCGTGGGGACATTATATACGTCTATATCGTTATATATCCTAACCTAAGGCAACCTAACATCTCGGATGTAGTATTTTCCAACATTCCTGGCGGGTCGGCCCCTACATCTCGGTGGGCACATTATTTACGTCTATATCGTAATATAACCAAACCTAACCCATCTAGACCCTCGCTGGTAATGTTTTACAGAATCCCGGTCGTGTCGTCTCGTACGTCTCGGTGCGGACATTATATACGTCTATAACGTTAAATATCCTAACCTAAGGCAACTTAACCTCTCGGATGTAGCATTTTCCAACAGTCTTGTCGGGTCGGACCCTACTTCTCGGTGGGCACATTATATACTTCTATATCGTAATATAACCTAACCTAACCCATCTAGACCCTCGCTGTTAATGTTTTACAAAATCCCGGTCGTGTCGGCCCGTACTTTTCCGTGGGGACATTATATACGTCTATAATTTTATATGTCCTAACCTAAGGCAACATAACATCTCGAATGTAGTATTCTCCAACATTCCTGGCGGGTCGGACCCTACTTCTCGGTGGGCACATTATATACGTCTGTAACGTAATATAACCTAACCTAAGCCACCTACACCCTCGCTGGTAATGATTCACAGAATCCCGTTTGTGTCTTCCCGTACGTCTCGAAGCCGGACATTATATACGTCTATCAAGTTATATATCCTAACCTAAGGCAACCTAACATCTCGAATGTAGTATTTCACAACATTCCTGGCGGGTCGGGCCCACTTCTCGGTGGGAACATTATTTACGTCTATAACGTAATATAACCTAACCTAACCCATCTAGACCCTCGCTGGTAATGTTTTACAAAATCCCGGTCGTGTCGGCCCGTACTTCTCCGTGGGGACATTATATACGTCTATATCGTTATATATCCTAACCTAAGGCAACTTAACATCTCCGATGTAGTATTTTCCAACATTCCTGGCGGGTCGGCCCCACTTCTCGGTGGGAACATTATATACGTCTATATCGTAATATAACCTAACCTAACCAATCTAGACCCTCGCTGGTAATGTTTTACAGAATCCCGGTCGTGTCGTCTCGTACGTCTCGGTGCGGACATTATATACGTCTATAACGTTATATATCCTAACCTAAGGGAACCTAACATCTCGGATGTAGTATTTCACAACATTCCTGTCTGGTCGGCCCCACTTCTCGGTGGGAACATTATATACGTCTATATCGTAATATAACCTAACCTAACCAATCGAGACCCTCGCTGGTAATGTTTTACAGAATCCCGGTCGTGTCGTCTCGTACGTCTCGGTGCGGACATTATATACGTCTATAACGTTATATATCCTAACCAAAGGCAACTAAACATCTCGGATGTAGTATTTTCCAACATTCCTGGCGGGTCGGCCCCACTTCTCGGTGGGAACATTATTTACGTCTATAACGTAATATAACCTAACCTAATCCATCTAGACCCTCGCTGGTAATGTTTTACAAAATCCCGGTCGTGTCGGCCCGTACTTCTCCGTGGGGACATTATATACGTCTATAACGTTATATATCCTAACCTAAGGGAACCTAACATCTCGGATGTAGTATTTTCCAACATTCCTGGCGGGGCGGCCGCTACTTCTTGGTGGGAACATTATATACGACTATATCGTAATATAACCTAACCTAACCCATGTAGACCCTCGCTGGTAATGTTCTACAAAATCCCGGTCGTGTCGTCTCGTACGTCTCGGTGCGGACATTATATACGTCTATAACGTTATATATCCTAACCAAAGGCAACCTAATATCTCGAATGTAGTATTTCACAACATTCCTGGCGGGTCGGCCGCACTTCTCGGTGGGAACATTATTTACGTCTATAACGTAATATAACCTAAGCTAATCCATCTAGAACCTCGCTGGTAATGTTTTACAAAATCCCGGTCGAGTCGGCCCGTACTTCTCCGTGGGGACATGATATACGTCTATAACGTTATATATTCTAACCTAAGGGAACCTAACATCTCGGATGTAGTATTTTCCAACATTCCTGGCGGGTCGGCCCCACTTCTCGGTGGGAACATTATTCACGTCTATAACGTAATGTAACCTAACCTAACCAATCTAGACCCTCGCTGGTAATGTTTTACAGAATCCCGGTCGTGTCGTCTCGTACGTCTCGGTGCGGACATTATATACGTCTATAACGTTATATATCCTAACCTAAGGGAACCTAACATCTCGGATGTAGTATTTCACAACATTCCTGTCTGGTCGGCCCCACTTCTCGGTGGGAACATTATATACGTCTATATCGTAATATAACCTAACCTAACCAATCGAGACCCTCGCTGGTAATGTTTTACAGAATCCCGGTCGTGTCGTCTCGTACGTCTCGGTGCGGACATTATATACGTCTATAACGTTATATATCCTAACCAAAGGCAACTAAACATCTCGGATGTAGTATTTTCCAACATTCCTGGCGGGTCGGCCCCACACTTCGGTGGGAACATTATTTACGTCTATAACGTAATATAACCTAACCTAATCCATCTAGACCCTCGCTGGTAATGTTTTACAAAATCCCGGTCGTGTCGGCCCGTACTTCTCCGTGGGGACATTATATACGTCTATAACGTTATATATCCTAACCTAAGGGAACCTAACATCTCGGATGTAGTATTTTCCAACATTCCTGGCGGGGCGGCCGCTACTTCTTGGTGGGAACATTATATACGTCTATATCGTAAAATAACCTAACCTAACCCATCTAGACCCTCGCTGGTAATGTTCTACAAAATCCCGGTCGTGTCGTCTCGTACGTCTCGGTGCGGACATTATATACGTCTATAACGTTATATATCCTTACCTAAGGGAACCTAACATCACGGATGTAGTATTTCACAACATTCCTGGCTTGTCGGCCCCACTTCTCGGTGGGAAAGCTATATACGTTTATAACGTAGTATAACCTAACCTAACCCATCTAGCCCCTCGCTTGTAATGTTTTGCAGAATCTCGGTCGTGTCGGCCCGTACGTCTCCGTGCGGACATTATATACGTCTATAACGTTATATATCCTAACCTAAGGGTACCTAATATCTCGCATGTAGTATTTCACAACATTCCTGGCTGGTCGGCCCCACTTCTCGGTGGGAACATTATTTACGTCTATAACGTAATATAACCTAACCTAATCCATCTAGACCCTCGCTTGTAATGTTTTACAAAATCCCGGTCGTGTCGGCCCGTACTTCTCCGTGGGGACATTATGTACGTCTATATCGTTATATATCCTAACCTAAGGCAACTTAACATCTCCGATGTAGTATTTTCCAACATTCCTGGCGGGTCGGCCCCTACTTCTCGGTGGGCACATTATATACGTCTATATCGTAATATAACCTAACCTAACCCATCTAGACCCTCGCTTGTAATGTTTTGCAGAATCCCGGTCGTGTCGTCCCGTACGTCTCGGTGCGGACATTATATACGTCTATAACGTTATATATCCTAACCAAAGGCAACCTAATATCTCGAATGTAGTATTTCACAACATTCCTGGCGGGTCGGGCCCACTTCTCGGTGGGAACATTATTTACGTCTATAACGTAATATAACCTAACCTAACCCATCTAGACCCTCGCTGGTAATGTTTTACAAAATCCCGGTCGTGTCGGCCCGTACTTCTCCGTGGGGACATTATATACGTCTATATCGTTATATATCCTAACCTAAGGCAACTTAACATCTCCGATGTAGTATTTTCCAACATTCCTGGCGGGTCGGTCCCACTTCTCGGTGGGAACATTATATACGTCTATATCGTAATATAACCTAACCTAACCAATCTAGACCCTCGCTGGTAATGTTTTACAGAATCCCGGTCGTGTCGTCTCGTACGTCTCGGTGCGGACATTATATATGTCTATAACGTTATATATCCTAACCAAAGGCAACTAAACATCTCGGATGTAGTATTTTCCAACATTCCTGGCGGGTCGGCCCCACTTCTCGGTGGGAACATTATTTACGTCTATAACGTAATATAACCTAACCTAATCCATCTAGACCCTCGCTGGTAATGTTTTACAAAATCCCGGTCGTGTCGGCCCGTACTTCTCCGTGGGGACATTATATACGTCTATAACGTTATATATCCTAACCTAAGGGAACCTAACATCTCGGATGTAGTATTTTCCAACATTCCTGGCGGGTCGGCCCCACTTCTCGGTGGGAACATTATTCACGTCTATAACGTAATATAACCTAACCTAACCCATCTAGACCCTCGCTTGTAATGTTTTGCAGAATCCCGGTCGTGTCGTCCCGTACGTCTCGGTGCGGACATTATATACGTCTATAACGTTATATATCCTAACCAAAGGCAACCTAATATCTCGAATGTAGTATTTCACAACATTCCTGGCGGGTCGGCCGCACTTCTCGGTGGGAACATTATTTACGTCTATAACGTAATATAACCTAACCTAATCCATCTAGAACCTCGCTGGTAATGTTTTACAAAATCCCGGTCGTGTCGGCCCGTACTTCTCCGTGGGGACATTATATACGTCTATAACGTTATATATCCTAACCTAAGGTAACCTAACATCTCGGATGTAGTATTTTCCAACATTCCTGGCGGGTCGGCCCCACTTCTCGGTGGGAACATTATTCACGTCTATAACGTAATATAACCTAACCTAACCCATCTATACCCTCGCTGGTAATGTTTTACAGAACCCCGGTCGTGTCGTCTCGTACGTCTCGGTGCGGACATTATATACGTCTATAACGTTATATATCCTAACCTAAGGGAACCTAACATCTCGGATGTAGTATTTCACAACATTCCTGTCTGGTCGGCCCCACTTCTCGGTGGGAACATTATATACGTCTATATCGTAATATAACCTAACCTAACCAATCGAGACCCTCGCTGGTAATGTTTTACAGAATCCCGGTCGTGTCGTCTCGTACGTCTCGGTGCGGACATTATATACGTCTATAACGTTATATATCCTAACCAAAGGCAACTAAACATCTCGGATGTAGTATTTTCCAACATTCCTGGCGGGTCGGCCCCACTTCTCGGTGGGAACATTATTTACGTCTATAACGTAATATAACCTAACCTAATCCATCTAGACCCTCGCTGGTAATGTTTTACAAAATCCCGGTCGTGTCGGCCCGTACTTCTCCGTGGGGACATTATATACGTCTATAACGTTATATATCCTAACCTAAGGGAACCTAACATCTCGGATGTAGTATTTTCCAACATTCCTGGCGGGGCGGCCGCTACTTCTTGGTGGGAACATTATATACGTCTATATCGTAATATAACCTAACCTAACCCATCTAGACCCTCGCTGGTAATGTTCTACAAAATCCCGGTCGTGTCGTCTCGTACGTCTCGGTGCGGACATTATATACGTCTATAACGTTATATATCCTAACCTAAGGGAACCTAACATCATGGATGTAGTATTTCACAACATTCCTGGCTTGTCGGCCCCACTTCTCGGTGGGAAAACTATATACGTTTATAACGTAGTATAACCTAACCTAACCCATCTAGCCCCTCGCTTGTAATGTTTTGCAGAATCCCGGTCGTGTCGGCCCGTACGTCTCCGTGCGGACATTATATACGTCTATAACGTTATATATCCTAACCTAAGGGTACCTAACATGTCGCATGTAGTATTTCACAACATTCCTGGCTGGTCGGCCCCACTTCTCGGTGGGAACATTATTTACGTCTATAACGTAATATAACCTAACCTAATCCATCTAGACCCTCGCTTGTAATGTTTTACAAAATCCCGGTCGTGTCGGCCCGTACTTCTCCGTGGGGACATTATATACGTCTATATCGTTATATATCCTAACCTAAGGCAACCTAACATCTCGGATGTAGTATTTTCCAACATTCCTGGCGGGTCGGCCCCTACTTCTCGGTGGGCACATTATTTACGTCTATATCGTAATATAACCAAACCTAACCCATCTAGAACCTCGCTGGTAATGTTTTACAAAATCCCGGTCGTGTCGGCCCGTACTTCTCCGTGGGGACATTATATACGTCTATATCGTTATATATCCTAACCTAAGGCAACTTAACATCTCCGATGTAGTATTTTCCAACATTCCTGGCGGGTCGGCCCCTACTTCTCGGTGGGCACATTATATACGTCTATATCGTAATATAACCTAACCTAACCCATCTAGACCCTCGCTTGTAATGTTTTGCAGAATCCCGGTCGTGTCGTCCCGTACGTCTCGGTGCGGACATTATATACGTCTATAACGTTATATATCCTAACCAAAGGCAACCTAATATCTCGAATGTAGTATTTCACAACATTCCTGGCGGTTCGGCCGCACTTCTCGGTGGGAACATTATTTACGTCTATAACGTAATATAACCTAAGCTAATCCATCTATACCCTCGCTGGTAATGTTTTACAGAATCCCGGTCGTGTCGTCTCGTACGTCTCGGTGCGGACATTATATACGTCTATAACGTTATATATCCTAACCTAAGGGAACCTAACATCTCGGATGTAGTATTTCACAACATTCCTGTCTGGTCGGCCCCACTTCTCGGTGGGAACATTATATACGTCTATATCGTAATATAACCTAACCTAACCAATCGAGACCCTCGCTGGTAATGTTTTACAGAATCCCGGTCGTGTCGTCTCGTACGTCTCGGTGCGGACATTATATACGTCTATAACGTTATATATCCTAACCAAAGGCAACTAAACATCTCGGATGTAGTATTTTCCAACATTCCTGGCGGGTCGGCCCCACTTCTCGGTGGGAACATTATTTACGTCTATAACGTAATATAACCTAACCTAATCCATCTAGACCCTCGCTGGTAATGTTTTACAAAATCCCGGTCGTGTCGGCCCGTACTTCTCCGTGGGGACATTATATACGTCTATAACGTTATATATCCTAACCTAAGGGAACCTAACATCTCGGATGTAGTATTTTCCAACATTCCTGGCGGGGCGGCCGCTACTTCTTGGTGGGAACATTATATACGTCTATATCGTAATATAACCTAACCTAACCCATCTAGACCCTCGCTGGTAATGTTCTACAAAATCCCGGTCGTGTCGTCTCGTACGTCTCGGTGCGGACATTATATACGTCTATAACGTTATATATCCTAACCTAAGGGAACCTAACATCATGGATGTAGTATTTCACAACATTCCTGGCTTGTCGGCCCCACTTCTCGGTGGGAAAACTATATACGTTTATAACGTAGTATAACCTAACCTAACCCATCTAGCCCCTCGCTTGTAATGTTTTGCAGAATCCCGGTCGTGTCGGCCCGTACGTCTCCGTGCGGACATTATATACGTCTATAACGTTATATATCCTAACCTAAGGGTACCTAACATCTCGCATGTAGTATTTCACAACATTCCTGGCTGGTCGGCCCCACTTCTCGGTGGGAACATTATTTACGTCTATAACGTAATATAACCTAACCTAATCCATCTAGACCCTCGCTTGTAATGTTTTACAAAATCCCGGTCGTGTCGGCCCGTACTTCTCCGTGGGGACATTATATACGTCTATATCGTTATATATCCTAAGCTAAGGCAACCTAACATCTCGGATGTAGTATTTTCCAACATTCCTGGCGGGTCGGCCCCTACTTCTCGGTGGGCACATTATTTACGTCTATATCGTAATATAACCAAACCTAACCCATCTAGAACCTCGCTGGTAATGTTTTACAAAATCCCGGTCGTGTCGGCCCGTACTTCTCCGTGGGGACATTATATACGTCTATATCGTTATATATCCTAACCTAAGGCAACTTAACATCTCCGATGTAGTATTTTCCAACATTCCTGGCGGGTCGGCCCCTACTTCTCGGTGGGCACATTATATACGTCTATATCGTAATATAACCTAACCTAACCCATCTAGACCCTCGCTTGTAATGTTTTGCAGAATCCCGGTCGTGTCGTCCCGTACGTCTCGGTGCGGACATTATATACGTCTATAACGTTATATATCCTAACCAAAGGCAACCTAATATCTCGAATGTAGTATTTCACAACATTCCTGGCGGGTCGGCCGCACTTCTCGGTGGGAACATTATTTACGTCTATAACGTAATATAACCTAAGCTAATCCATCTAGAACCTCGCTGGTAATGTTTTACAAAATCCCGGTCGAGTCGGCCCGTACTTCTCCGTGGGGACATGATATACGTCTATAACGTTATATATTCTAACTTAAGGGAACCTAACATCTCGGATGTAGTATTTTCCAACATTCCTGGCGGGTCGGCCCCACTTCTCGGTGGGAACATTATTCACGTCTATAACGTAATGTAACCTAACCTAACCCATCTATACCCTCGCTGGTAATGTTTTACAGAATCCCGGTCGTGTCGTCTCGTACGTCTCGGTGCGGACATTATATACGTCTATAACGTTATATATCCTAACCAAAGGCAACTAAACATCTCGGATGTAGTATTTTCCAACATTCCTGGCGGGTCGGCCCCACACTTCGGTGGGAACATTATTTACGTCTATAACGTAATATAACCTAACCTAATCCATCTAGACCCTCGCTGGTAATGTTTTACAAAATCCCGGTCGTGTCGGCCCGTACTTCTCCGTGGGGACATTATATACGTCTATAACGTTATATATCCTAACCTAAGGGAACCTAACATCTCGGATGTAGTATTTTCCAACATTCCTGGCGGGGCGGCCGCTACTTCTTGGTGGGAACATTATATACGTCTATATCGTAATATAACCTAACCTAACCCATCTAGACCCTCGCTGGTAATGTTCTACAAAATCCCGGTCGTGTCGTCTCGTACGTCTCGGTGCGGACATTATATACGTCTATAACGTTATATATCCTAACCTAAGGGAACCTAACATCACGGATGTAGTATTTCACAACATTCCTGGCTTGTCGGCCCCACTTCTCGGTGGGAAAACTATATACGTTTATAACGTAGTATAACCTAACCTAACCCATCTAGCCCCTCGCTTGTAATGTTTTGCAGAATCTCGGTCGTGTCGGCCCGTACGTCTCCGTGCGGACATTATATACGTCTATAACGTTATATATCCTAACCTAAGGGTACCTAACATCTCGCATGTAGTATTTCACAACATTCCTGGCTGGTCGGCCCCACTTCTCGGTGGGAACATTATTTACGTCTATAACGTAATATAACCTAACCTAATCCATCTAGACCCTCGCTTGTAATGTTTTACAAAATCCCGGTCGTGTCGGCCCGTACTTCTCCGTGGGGACATTATATACGTCTATATCGTTATATATCCTAACCTAAGGCAACCTAACATCTCGGATGTAGTATTTTCCAACATTCCTGGCGGGTCGGCCCCTACATCTCGGTGGGCACATTATTTACGTCTATATCGTAATATAACCAAACCTAACCCATCTAGACCCTCGCTGGTAATGTTTTACAGAATCCCGGTCGTGTCGTCTCGTACGTCTCGGTGCGGACATTATATACGTCTATAACGTTAAATATCCTAACCTAAGGCAACTTAACCTCTCGGATGTAGCATTTTCCAACAGTCTTGTCGGGTCGGACCCTACTTCTCGGTGGGCACATTATATACTTCTATATCGTAATATAACCTAACCTAACCCATCTAGACCCTCGCTGTTAATGTTTTACAAAATCCCGGTCGTGTCGGCCCGTACTTTTCCGTGGGGACATTATATACGTCTATAATTTTATATGTCCTAACCTAAGGCAACATAACATCTCGAATGTAGTATTCTCCAACATTCCTGGCGGGTCGGACCCTACTTCTCGGTGGGCACATTATATACGTCTGTAACGTAATATAACCTAACCTAAGCCACCTACACCCTCGCTGGTAATGATTCACAGAATCCCGTTTGTGTCTTCCCGTACGTCTCGAAGCCGGACATTATATACGTCTATCAAGTTATATATCCTAACCTAAGGCAACCTAACATCTCGAATGTAGTATTTCACAACATTCCTGGCGGGTCGGGCCCACTTCTCGGTGGGAACATTATTTACGTCTATAACGTAATATAACCTAACCTAACCCATCTAGACCCTCGCTGGTAATGTTTTACAAAATCCCGGTCGTGTCGGCCCGTACTTCTCCGTGGGGACATTATATACGTCTATATCGTTATATATCCTAACCTAAGGCAACTTAACATCTCCGATGTAGTATTTTCCAACATTCCTGGCGGGTCGGCCCCACTTCTCGGTGGGAACATTATATACGTCTATATCGTAATATAACCTAACCTAACCAATCTAGACCCTCGCTGGTAATGTTTTACAGAATCCCGGTCGTGTCGTCTCGTACGTCTCGGTGCGGACATTATATATGTCTATAACGTTATATATCCTAACCAAAGGCAACTAAACATCTCGGATGTAGTATTTTCCAACATTCCTGGCGGGTCGGCCCCACTTCTCGGTGGGAACATTATTTACGTCTATAACGTAATATAACCTAACCTAATCCATCTAGACCCTCGCTGGTAATGTTTTACAAAATCCCGGTCGTGTCGGCCCGTACTTCTCCGTGGGGACATTATATACGTCTATAACGTTATATATCCTAACCTAAGGGAACCTAACATCGCGGATGTAGTATTTTCCAACATTCCTGGCGGGTCGGCCCCACTTCTCGGTGGGAACATTATTCACGTCTATAACGTAATATAACCTAACCTAACCCATCTAGACCCTCGCTTGTAATGTTTTGCAGAATCCCGGTCGTGTCGTCCCGTACGTCTCGGTGCGGACATTATATACGTCTATAACGTTATATATCCTAACCAAAGGCAACCTAATATCTCGAATGTAGTATTTCACAACATTCCTGGCGGGTCGGCCGCACTTCTCGGTGGGAACATTATTTACGTCTATAACGTAATATAACCTAACCTAATCCATCTAGAACCTCGCTGGTAATGTTTTACAAAATCCCGGTCGTGTCGGCCCGTACTTCTCCGTGGGGACATTATATACGTCTATAACGTTATATATCCTAACCTAAGGTAACCTAACATCTCGGATGTAGTATTTTCCAACATTCCTGGCGGGTCGGCCCCACTTCTCGGTGGGAACATTATTCACGTCTATAACGTAATATAACCTAACCTAACCCATCTATACCCTCGCTGGTAATGTTTTACAGAACCCCGGTCGTGTCGTCTCGTACGTCTCGGTGCGGACATTATATACGTCTATAACGTTATATATCCTAACCTAAGGGAACCTAACATCTCGGATGTAGTATTTCACAACATTCCTGTCTGGTCGGCCCCACTTCTCGGTGGGAACATTATATACGTCTATATCGTAATATAACCTAACCTAACCAATCGAGACCCTCGCTGGTAATGTTTTACAGAATCCCGGTCGTGTCGTCTCGTACGTCTCGGTGCGGACATTATATACGTCTATAACGTTATATATCCTAACCAAAGGCAACTAAACATCTCGGATGTAGTATTTTCCAACATTCCTGGCGGGTCGGCCCCACACTTCGGTGGGAACATTATTTACGTCTATAACGTAATATAACCTAACCTAATCCATCTAGACCCTCGCTGGTAATGTTTTACAAAATCCCGGTCGTGTCGGCCCGTACTTCTCCGTGGGGACATTATATACGTCTATAACGTTATATATCCTAACCTAAGGGAACCTAACATCTCGGATGTAGTATTTTCCAACATTCCTGGCGGGGCGGCCGCTACTTCTTGGTGGGAACATTATATACGTCTATATCGTAATATAACCTAACCTAACCCATCTAGACCCTCGCTGGTAATGTTCTACAAAATCCCGGTCGTGTCGTCTCGTACGTCTCGGTGCGGACATTATATACGTCTATAACGTTATATATCCTAACCTAAGGGAACCTAACATCACGGATGTAGTATTTCACAACCTTCCTGGCTTGTCGGCCCCACTTCTCGGTGGGAAAACTATATACGTTTATAACGTAGTATAACCTAACCTAACCCATCTAGCCCCTCGCTTGTAATGTTTTGCAGAATCTCGGTCGTGTCGGCCCGTACGTCTCCGTGCGGACATTATATACGTCTATAACGTTATATATCCTAACCTAAGGGTACCTAACATCTCGCATGTAGTATTTCACAACATTCCTGGCTGGTCGGCCCCACTTCTCGGTGGGAACATTATTTACGTCTATAACGTAATATAACCTAACCTAATCCATCTAGACCCTCGCTTGTAATGTTTTACAAAATCCCGGTCGTGTCGGCCCGTACTTCTCCGTGGGGACATTATATACGTCTATATCGTTATATATCCTAACCTAAGGCAACCTAACATCTCGGATGTAGTATTTTCCAACATTCCTGGCGGGTCGGCCCCTACATCTCGGTGGGCACATTATTTACGTCTATATCGTAATATAACCAAACCTAACCCATCTAGACCCTCGCTGGTAATGTTTTACAGAATCCCGGTCGTGTCGTCTCGTACGTCTCGGTGCGGACATTATATACGTCTATAACGTTAAATATCCTAACCTAAGGCAACTTAACCTCTCGGATGTAGCATTTTCCAACAGTCTTGTCGGGTCGGACCCTACTTCTCGGTGGGCACATTATATACTTCTATATCGTAATATAACCTAACCTAACCCATCTAGACCCTCGCTGTTAATGTTTTACAAAATCCCGGTCGTGTCGGCCCGTACTTTTCCGTGGGGACATTATATACGTCTATAATTTTATATGTCCTAACCTAAGGCAACATAACATCTCGAATGTAGTATTCTCCAACATTCCTGGCGGGTCGGACCCTACTTCTCGGTGGGCACATTATATACGTCTGTAACGTAATATAACCTAACCTAAGCCACCTACACCCTCGCTGGTAATGATTCACAGAATCCCGTTTGTGTCTTCCCGTACGTCTCGAAGCCGGACATTATATACGTCTATCAAGTTATATATCCTAACCTAAGGCAACCTAACATCTCGAATGTAGTATTTCACAACATTCCTGGCGGGTCGGGCCCACTTCTCGGTGGGAACATTATTTACGTCTATAACGTAATATAACCTAACCTAACCCATCTAGACCCTCGCTGGTAATGTTTTACAAAATCCCGGTCGTGTCGGCCCGTACTTCTCCGTGGGGACATTATATACGTCTATATCGTTATATATCCTAACCTAAGGCAACTTAACATCTCCGATGTAGTATTTTCCAACATTCCTGGCGGGTCGGCCCCACTTCTCGGTGGGAACATTATATACGTCTATATCGTAATATAACCTAACCTAACCAATCTAGACCCTCGCTGGTAATGTTTTACAGAATCCCGGTCGTGTCGTCTCGTACGTCTCGGTGCGGACATTATATATGTCTATAACGTTATATATCCTAACCAAAGGCAACTAAACATCTCGGATGTAGTATTTTCCAACATTCCTGGCGGGTCGGCCCCACTTCTCGGTGGGAACATTATTTACGTCTATAACGTAATATAACCTAACCTAATCCATCTAGACCCTCGCTGGTAATGTTTTACAAAATCCCGGTCGTGTCGGCCCGTACTTCTCCGTGGGGACATTATATACGTCTATAACGTTATATATCCTAACCTAAGGGAACCTAACATCTCGGATGTAGTATTTTCCAACATTCCTGGCGGGTCGGCCCCACTTCTCGGTGGGAACATTATTCACGTCTATAACGTAATATAACCTAACCTAACCCATCTATACCCTCGCTGGTAATGTTTTACAGAACCCCGGTCGTGTCGTCTCGTACGTCTCGGTGCGGACATTATATACGTCTATAACGTTATATATCCTAACCTAAGGGAACCTAACATCTCGGATGTAGTATTTCACAACATTCCTGTCTGGTCGGCCCCACTTCTCGGTGGGAACATTATATACGTCTATATCGTAATATAACCTAACCTAACCAATCGAGACCCTCGCTGGTAATGTTTTACAGAATCCCGGTCGTGTCGTCTCGTACGTCTCGGTGCGGACATTATATACGTCTATAACGTTATATATCCTAACCAAAGGCAACTAAACATCTCGGATGTAGTATTTTCCAACATTCCTGGCGGGTCGGCCCCACTTCTCGGTGGGAACATTATTTACGTCTATAACGTAATATAACCTAACCTAATCCATCTAGACCCTCGCTGGTAATGTTTTACAAAATCCCGGTCGTGTCGGCCCGTACTTCTCCGTGGGGACATTATATACGTCTATAACGTTATATATCCTAACCTAAGGGAACCTAACATCTCGGATGTAGTATTTTCCAACATTCCTGGCGGGTCGGCCCCACTTCTCGGTGGGAACATTATTCACGTCTATAACGTAATATAACCTAACCTAACCCATCTATACCCTCGCTGGTAATGTTTTACAGAACCCCGGTCGTGTCGTCTCGTACGTCTCGGTGCGGACATTATATACGTCTATAACGTTATATATCCTAACCTAAGGGAACCTAACATCTCGGATGTAGTATTTCACAACATTCCTGTCTGGTCGGCCCCACTTCTCGGTGGGAACATTATATACGTCTATATCGTAATATAACCTAACCTAACCAATCGAGACCCTCGCTGGTAATGTTTTACAGAATCCCGGTCGTGTCGTCTCGTACGTCTCGGTGCGGACATTATATACGTCTATAACGTTATATATCCTAACCAAAGGCAACTAAACATCTCGGATGTAGTATTTTCCAACATTCCTGGCGGGTCGGCCCCACTTCTCGGTGGGAACATTATTTACGTCTATAACGTAATATAACCTAACCTAATCCATCTAGACCCTCGCTGGTAATGTTTTACAAAATCCCGGTCGTGTCGGCCCGTACTTGTCCGTGGGGACATTATATACGTCTATAACGTTATATATCCTAACCTAAGGGAACCTAACATCTCGGATGTAGTATTTTCCAACATTCCTGGCGGGGCGGCCGCTACTTCTTGGTGGGAACATTATATACGTCTATATCGTAATATAACCTAACCTAACCCATCTAGACCCTCGCTGGTAATGTTCTACAAAATCCCGGTCGTGTCGTCTCGTACGTCTCGGTGCGGACATTATATACGTCTATAACGTTATATATCCTAACCTAAGGGAACCTAACATCATGGATGTAGTATTTCACAACATTCCTGGCTTGTCGGCCCCACTTCTCGGTGGGAAAACTATATACGTTTATAACGTAGTATAACCTAACCTAACCCATCTAGCCCCTCGCTTGTAATGTTTTGCAGAATCCCGGTCGTGTCGGCCCGTACGTCTCCGTGCGGACATTATATACGTCTATAACGTTGTATATCCTAACCTAAGGGTACCTAACATCTCGCATGTAGTATTTCACAACATTCCTGGCTGGTCGGCCCCACTTCTCGGTGGGAACATTATTTACGTCTATAACGTAATATAACCTAACCTAATCCATCTAGACCCTCGCTTGTAATGTTTTACAAAATCCCGGTCGTGTCGGCCCGTACTTCTCCGTGGGGACATTATATACGTCTATATCGTTATATATCCTAACCTAAGGCAACCTAACATCTCGGATGTAGTATTTTCCAACATTCCTGGCGGGTCGGACCCACTTCTCGGTGGGAACATTATTCACGTCTATAACGTAATATAACCTAACCTAACCCATCTATACCCTCGCTGGTAATGTTTTACAGAACCCCGGTCGTGTCGTCTCGTACGTCTCGGTGCGGACATTATATACGTCTATAACGTTATATATCCTAACCTAAGGGAACCTAACATCTCGGATGTAGTATTTCACAACATTCCTGTCTGGTCGGCCCCACTTCTCGGTGGGAACATTATATACGTCTATATCGTAATATAACCTAACCTAACCAATCGAGACCCTCGCTGGTAATGTTTTACAGAATCCCGGTCGTGTCGTCTCGTACGTCTCGGTGCGGACATTATATACGTCTATAACGTTATATATCCTAACCAAAGGCAACTAAACATCTCGGATGTAGTATTTTCCAACATTCCTGGCGGGTCGGCCCCACTTCTCGGTGGGAACATTATTTACGTCTATAACGTAATATAACCTAACCTAATCCATCTAGACCCTCGCTGGTAATGTTTTACAAAATCCCGGTCGTGTCGGCCCGTACTTCTCCGTGGGGACATTATATACGTCTATAACGTTATATATCCTAACCTAAGGGAACCTAACATCTCGGATGTAGTATTTTCCAACATTCCTGGCGGGGCGGCCGCTACTTCTTGGTGGGAACATTATATACGTCTATATCGTAATATAACCTAACCTAACCCATCTAGACCCTCGCTGGTAATGTTCTACAAAATCCCGGTCGTGTCGTCTCGTACGTCTCGGTGCGGACATTATATACGTCTATAACGTTATATATCCTAACCTAAGGGAACCTAACATCATGGATGTAGTATTTCACAACATTCCTGGCTTGTCGGCCCCACTTCTCGGTGGGAAAACTATATACGTTTATAACGTAGTATAACCTAACCTAACCCATCTAGCCCCTCGCTTGTAATGTTTTGCAGAATCCCGGTCGTGTCGGCCCGTACGTCTCCGTGCGGACATTATATACGTCTATAACGTTATATATCCTAACCAAAGGCAACTAAACATCTCGGATGTAGTATTTTCCAACATTCCTGGCGGGTCGGCCCCACTTCTCGGTGGGAACATTATTTACGTCTATAACGTAATATAACCTAACCTAATCCATCTAGACCCTCGCTTGTAATGTTTTACAAAATCCCGGTCGTGTCGGCCCGTACTTCTCCGTGGGGACATTATATACGTCTATATCGTTATATATCCTAACCTAAGGCAACCTAACATCTCGGATGTAGTATTTTCCAACATTCCTGGCGGGTCGGCCCCTACTTCTCGGTGGGCACATTATTTACGTCTATATCGTAATATAACCAAACCTAACCCATCTAGAACCTCGCTGGTAATGTTTTACAAAATCCCGGTCGTGTCGGCCCGTACTTCTCCGTGGGGACATTATATACGTCTATATCGTTATATATCCTAACCTAAGGCAACTTAACATCTCCGATGTAGTATTTTCCAACATTCCTGGCGGGTCGGCCCCTATTTCTCGGTGGGCACATTATATACGTCTATATCGTAATATAACCTAACCTAACCCATCTAGACCCTCGCTTGTAATGTTTTGCAGAATCCCGGTCGTGTCGTCCCGTACGTCTCGGTGCGGACATTATATACGTCTATAACGTTATATATCCTAACCAAAGGCAACCTAATATCTCGAATGTAGTATTTCACAACATTCCTGGCGGGTCGGCCGCACTTCTCGGTGGGAACATTATTTACGTCTATAACGTAATATAACCTAAGCTAATCCATCTAGAACCTCGCTGGTAATGTTTTACAAAATCCCGGTCGAGTCGGCCCGTACTTCTCCGTGGGGACATGATATACGTCTATAACGTTATATATTCTAACTTAAGGGAACCTAACATCTCGGATGTAGTATTTTCCAACATTCCTGGCGGGTCGGCCCCACTTCTCGGTGGGAACATTATTCACGTCTATAACGTAATGTAACCTAACCTAACCCATCTATACCCTCGCTGGTAATGTTTTACAGAATCCCGGTCGTGTCGTCTCGTACGTCTCGGTGCGGACATTATATACGTCTATAACGTTATATATCCTAACCAAAGGCAACTAAACATCTCGGATGTAGTATTTTCCAACATTCCTGGCGGGTCGGCCCCACACTTCGGTGGGAACATTATTTACGTCTATAACGTAATATAACCTAACCTAATCCATCTAGACCCTCGCTGGTAATGTTTTACAAAATCCCGGTCGTGTCGGCCCGTACTTCTCCGTGGGGACATTATATACGTCTATAACGTTATATATCCTAACCTAAGGGAACCTAATATCTCGGATGTAGTATTTTCCAACATTCCTGGCGGGGCGGCCCCACTTCTCGGTGGGAACATTATATACGTCTATATCGTAATATAACCTAACCTAACCAATCTAGACCCTCGCTGGTAATGTTTTACAGAATCCCGGTCGTGTCGTCTCGTACGTCTCGGTGCGGACATTATATACGTCTATAACGTTATATATCCTAACCAAAGGCAACTAAACATCTCGGATGTAGTATTTTCCAACATTCCTGGCGGGTCGGCCCCACTTCTCGGTGGGAACATTATTTACGTCTATAACGTAATATAACCTAACCTAATCCATCTAGACCCTCGCTGGTAATGTTTTACAAAATCCCGGTCGTGTCGGCCCGTACTTCTCCGTGGGGACATTATATACGTCTATAACGTTATATATCCTAACCTAAGGGAACCTAACATCTCGGATGTAGTATTTTCCAACATTCCTGGCGGGGCGGCCGCTACTTCTTGGTGGGAACATTATATACGTCTATATCGTAATATAACCTAACCTAACCCATCTAGACCCTCGCTGGTAATGTTCTACAAAATCCCGGTCGTGTCGTCTCGTACGTCTCGGTGCGGACATTATATACGTCTATAACGTTATATATCCTAACCTAAGGGAACCTAACATCATGGATGTAGTATTTCACAACATTCCTGGCTTGTCGGCCCCACTTCTCGGTGGGAAAACTATATACGTTTATAACGTAGTATAACCTAACCTAACCCATCTAGCCCCTCGCTTGTAATGTTTTGCAGAATACCGGTCGTGTCGGCCCGTACGTCTCCGTGCGGACATTATATACGTCTATAACGTTATATATCCTAACCTAAGGGTACCTAACATCTCGCATGTAGTATTTCACAACATTCCTGGCTGGTCGGCCCCACTTCTCGGTGGGCACATTATTTACGTCTATATCGTAATATAACCAAACCTAACCCATCTAGACCCTCGCTGGTAATGTTTTACAAAATCCCGGTCGTGTCGGCCCGTACTTCTCCGTGGGGACATTATATACGTCTATATCGTTATATATCCTAACCTAAGGCAACTTAACATCTCCGATGTAGTATTTTCCAACATTCCTGGCGGGTCGGCCCCTACTTCTCGGTGGGCACATTATATACGTCTATATCGTAATATAACCTAACCTAACCCATCTAGACCCTCGCTTGTAATGTTTTGCAGAATCCCGGTCGTGTCGTCCCGTACGTCTCGGTGCGGACATTATATACGTCTATAACGTTATATATCCTAACCAAAGGCAACCTAATATCTCGAATGTAGTATTTCACAACATTCCTGGCGGGTCGGACCCTACTTCTCGGTGGGCACATTATATACGTCTGTAACGTAATATAACCTAACCTAAGCCACCTACACCCTCGCTGGTAATGATTCACAGAATCCCGTTTGTGTCTTCCCGTACGTCTCGAAGCCGGACATTATATACGTCTATCAAGTTATATATCCTAACCTAAGGCAACCTAACATCTCGAATGTAGTATTTCACAACATTCCTGGCGGGTCGGGCCCACTTCTCGGTGGGAACATTATTTACGTCTATAACGTAATATAACCTAACCTAACCCATCTAGACCCTCGCTGGTAATGTTTTACAAAATCCCGGTCGTGTCGGCCCGTACTTCTCCGTGGGGACATTATATACGTCTATATCGTTATATATCCTAACCTAAGGCAACTTAACATCTCCGATGTAGTATTTTCCAACATTCCTGGCGGGTCGGCCCCTACTTCTCGGTGGGCACATTATATACGTCTATATCGTAATATAACCTAACCTAACCCATCTAGACCCTCGCTTGTAATGTTTTGCAGAATCCCGGTCGTGTCGTCCCGTACGTCTCGGTGCGGACATTATATACGTCTATAACGTTATATATCCTAACCAAAGGCAACCTAATATCTCGAATGTAGTATTTCACAACATTCCTGGCGGGTCGGCCGCACTTCTCGGTGGGAACATTATTTACGTCTATAACGTAATATAACCTAACCTAATCCATCTAGAACCTCGCTGGTAATGTTTTACAAAATCCCGGTCGTGTCGGCCCGTACTTCTCCGTGGGGACATTATATACGTCTATAACGTTATATATCCTAACCTAAGGTAACCTAACATCTCGGATGTAGTATTTTCCAACATTCCTGGCGGGTCGGCCCCACTTCTCGGTGGGAACATTATTCACGTCTATAACGTAATATAACCTAACCTAACCCATCTATACCCTCGCTGGTAATGTTTTACAGAACCCCGGTCGTGTCGTCTCGTACGTCTCGGTGCGGACATTATATACGTCTATAACGTTATATATCCTAACCTAAGGGAACCTAACATCTCGGATGTAGTATTTCACAACATTCCTGTCTGGTCGGCCCCACTTCTCGGTGGGAACATTATATACGTCTATATC
Source organism: Xylocopa violacea (assembly GCA_963969225.1). Taxonomy (NCBI): domain Eukaryota; kingdom Metazoa; phylum Arthropoda; class Insecta; order Hymenoptera; family Apidae; genus Xylocopa; species Xylocopa violacea. The sequence goes on from CAXAJV010000674.1 coordinate 120,606, forward strand.
GTAATATAACCTAACCTAACCAATCGAGACCCTCGCTGGTAATGTTTTACAGAATCCCGGTCGTGTCGTCTCGTACGTCTCGGTGCGGACATTATATACGTCTATAACGTTATATATCCTAACCAAAGGCAACTAAACATCTCGGATGTAGTATTTTCCAACATTCCTGGCGGGTCGGCCCCACACTTCGGTGGGAACATTATTTACGTCTACAACGTAATATAACCTAACCTAATCCATCTAGACCCTCGCTGGTAATGTTTTACAAAATCCCGGTCGTGTCGGCCCGTACTTCTCCGTGGGGACATTATATACGTCTATAACGTTATATATCCTAACCTAAGGGAACCTAACATCTCGGATGTAGTATTTTCCAACATTCCTGGCGGGGCGGCCGCTACTTCTTGGTGGGAACATTATATACGTCTATATCGTAATATAACCTAACCTAACCCATCTAGACCCTCGCTGGTAATGTTCTACAAAATCCCGGTCGTGTCGTCTCGTACGTCTCGGTGCGGACATTATATACGTCTATAACGTTATATATCCTAACCTAAGGGAACCTAACATCACGGATGTAGTATTTCACAACATTCCTGGCTTGTCGGCCCCACTTCTCGGTGGGAAAATTATATACGTTTGTAACGTAGTATAACCTAACCTAACCCATCCAGCCCCTCGCTTGTAATGTTTTGCAGAATCCCGGTCGTGTCGGCCCGTACGTCTCCGTGCGGACATTATATACGTCTATAACGTTATATATCCTAACCTAAGGGTACCTAACATCTCGCATGTAGTATTTCACAACATTCCTGGCTGGTCGGCCCCACTTCTCGGTGGGAACATTATATACGTTTATAACGAAGTATAACCTAACGTAACCCATCTAGACCCTCGCTTGTAATGTTTTACAGAATCCCGGTCGTGTCGTCCCGTACGTCTCGGCGGGGACATTATATACGTCTATAACGTTTTATATCCTAACCAAAGGCAACCTAACATCTCGAATGTAGTATTTCACAACATTGCTGGCGGGTCGGTCCCACTTCTCGGTGGGAACGTTATTTACGTCTATAACGTAATATAACCTAACCTAATCCATCTAGACCCTCGCTGGTAATGTTTTACAAAATCCCGGTCGTGTCTGCCCGTACTTCTCCGTGGGGACATTATATACGTCTATATCGTTATATATCCTAACCTAAGGCAACCTAACATCTCGGATGTAGTATTTTCCAACATTCCTGGCGGGTCGGCCCCTACTTCTAGGTGGGCACATTATATACGTCTATATCGTAATATAACCAAACCTAACCCATCTAGACCCTCGCTGGTAATGTTTTACAAAATCCCGGTCGTGTCGGCCCGTACTTCTCCGTGGGGACATTATATACGTCTATATCGTTATATATCCTAACCTAAGGCAACTTAACATCTCCGATGTAGTATTTTCCAACATTCCTGGCGGGTCGGCCCCACTTCTCGGTGGGAACATTATTTACGTCTATAACGTAATATAACCTAACCTAATCCATCTAGACCCTCGCTGGTAATGTTTTACAAAATCCCGGTCGTGTCGGCCCGTACTTCTCCGTGGGGACATTATATACGTCTATAACGTTATATATCCTAACCTAAGGGAACCTAACATCTCGGATGTAGTATTTTCCAACATTCCTGGCGGGTCGGCCCCACTTCTCGGTGGGAACATTATTCACGTCTATAACGTAATATAACCTAACCTAACCCATCTATACCCTCGCTGGTAATGTTTTACAGAACCCCGGTCGTGTCGTCTCGTACGTCTCGGTGCGGACATTATATACGTCTATAACGTTATATATCCTAACCTAAGGGAACCTAACATCTCGGATGTAGTATTTCACAACATTCCTGTCTGGTCGGCCCCACTTCTCGGTGGGAACATTATATACGTCTATATCGTAATATAACCTAACCTAACCAATCGAGACCCTCGCTGGTAATGTTTTACAGAATCCCGGTCGTGTCGTCTCGTACGTCTCGGTGCGGACATTATATACGTCTATAACGTTATATATCCTAACCAAAGGCAACTAAACATCTCGGATGTAGTATTTTCCAACATTCCTGGCGGGTCGGCCCCACTTCTCGGTGGGAACATTATTTACGTCTATAACGTAATATAACCTAACCTAATCCATCTAGACCCTCGCTGGTAATGTTTTACAAAATCCCGGTCGTGTCGGCCCGTACTTCTCCGTGGGGGCATTATATACGTCTATAACGTTATATATCCTAACCTAAGGGAACCTAACATCTCGGATGTAGTATTTTCCAACATTCCTGGCGGGTCGGCCCCACTTCTCGGTGGGAACATTATTCACGTCTATAACGTAATATAACCTAACCTAACCCATCTATACCCTCGCTGGTAATGTTTTACAGAACCCCGGTCGTGTCGTCTCGTACGTCTCGGTGCGGACATTATATACGTCTATAACGTTATATATCCTAACCTAAGGGAACCTAACATCTCGGATGTAGTATTTCACAACATTCCTGTCTGGTCGGCCCCACTTCTCGGTGGGAACATTATATACGTCTATATCGTAATATAACCTAACCTAACCAATCGAGACCCTCGCTGGTAATGTTTTACAGAATCCCGGTCGTGTCGTCTCGTACGTCTCGGTGCGGACATTATATACGTCTATAACGTTATATATCCTAACCAAAGGCAACTAAACATCTCGGATGTAGTATTTTCCAACATTCCTGGCGGGTCGGCCCCACTTCTCGGTGGGAACATTATTTACGTCTATAACGTAATATAACCTAACCTAATCCATCTAGACCCTCGCTGGTAATGTTTTACAAAATCCCGGTCGTGTCGGCCCGTACTTGTCCGTGGGGACATTATATACGTCTATAACGTTATATATCCTAACCTAAGGGAACCTAACATCTCGGATGTAGTATTTTCCAACATTCCTGGCGGGGCGGCCGCTACTTCTTGGTGGGAACATTATATACGTCTATATCGTAATATAACCTAACCTAACCCATCTAGACCCTCGCTGGTAATGTTCTACAAAATCCCGGTCGTGTCGTCTCGTACGTCTCGGTGCGGACATTATATACGTCTATAACGTTATATATCCTAACCTAAGGGAACCTAACATCATGGATGTAGTATTTCACAACATTCCTGGCTTGTCGGCCCCACTTCTCGGTGGGAAAACTATATACGTTTATAACGTAGTATAACCTAACCTAACCCATCTAGCCCCTCGCTTGTAATGTTTTGCAGAATCCCGGTCGTGTCGGCCCGTACGTCTCCGTGCGGACATTATATACGTCTATAACGTTGTATATCCTAACCTAAGGGTACCTAACATCTCGCATGTAGTATTTCACAACATTCCTGGCTGGTCGGCCCCACTTCTCGGTGGGAACATTATTTACGTCTATAACGTAATATAACCTAACCTAATCCATCTAGACCCTCGCTTGTAATGTTTTACAAAATCCCGGTCGTGTCGGCCCGTACTTCTCCGTGGGGACATTATATACGTCTATATCGTTATATATCCTAACCTAAGGCAACCTAACATCTCGGATGTAGTATTTTCCAACATTCCTGGCGGGTCGGACCCACTTCTCGGTGGGAACATTATTCACGTCTATAACGTAATATAACCTAACCTAACCCATCTATACCCTCGCTGGTAATGTTTTACAGAACCCCGGTCGTGTCGTCTCGTACGTCTCGGTGCGGACATTATATACGTCTATAACGTTATATATCCTAACCTAAGGGAACCTAACATCTCGGATGTAGTATTTCACAACATTCCTGTCTGGTCGGCCCCACTTCTCGGTGGGAACATTATATACGTCTATATCGTAATATAACCTAACCTAACCAATCGAGACCCTCGCTGGTAATGTTTTACAGAATCCCGGTCGTGTCGTCTCGTACGTCTCGGTGCGGACATTATATACGTCTATAACGTTATATATCCTAACCAAAGGCAACTAAACATCTCGGATGTAGTATTTTCCAACATTCCTGGCGGGTCGGCCCCACTTCTCGGTGGGAACATTATTTACGTCTATAACGTAATATAACCTAACCTAATCCATCTAGACCCTCGCTGGTAATGTTTTACAAAATCCCGGTCGTGTCGGCCCGTACTTCTCCGTGGGGACATTATATACGTCTATAACGTTATATATCCTAACCTAAGGGAACCTAACATCTCGGATGTAGTATTTTCCAACATTCCTGGCGGGGCGGCCGCTACTTCTTGGTGGGAACATTATATACGTCTATATCGTAATATAACCTAACCTAACCCATCTAGACCCTCGCTGGTAATGTTCTACAAAATCCCGGTCGTGTCGTCTCGTACGTCTCGGTGCGGACATTATATACGTCTATAACGTTATATATCCTAACCTAAGGGAACCTAACATCATGGATGTAGTATTTCACAACATTCCTGGCTTGTCGGCCCCACTTCTCGGTGGGAAAACTATATACGTTTATAACGTAGTATAACCTAACCTAACCCATCTAGCCCCTCGCTTGTAATGTTTTGCAGAATCCCGGTCGTGTCGGCCCGTACGTCTCCGTGCGGACATTATATACGTCTATAACGTTATATATCCTAACCTAAGGGTACCTAACATCTCGCATGTAGTATTTCACAACATTCCTGGCTGGTCGGCCCCACTTCTCGGTGGGAACATTATTTACGTCTATAACGTAATATAACCTAACCTAATCCATCTAGACCCTCGCTTGTAATGTTTTACAAAATCCCGGTCGTGTCGGCCCGTACTTCTCCGTGGGGACATTATATACGTCTATATCGTTATATATCCTAACCTAAGGCAACCTAACATCTCGGATGTAGTATTTTCCAACATTCCTGGCGGGTCGGCCCCTACTTCTCGGTGGGCACATTATTTACGTCTATATCGTAATATAACCAAACCTAACCCATCTAGAACCTCGCTGGTAATGTTTTACAAAATCCCGGTCGTGTCGGCCCGTACTTCTCCGTGGGGACATTATATACGTCTATATCGTTATATATCCTAACCTAAGGCAACTTAACATCTCCGATGTAGTATTTTCCAACATTCCTGGCGGGTCGGCCCCTATTTCTCGGTGGGCACATTATATACGTCTATATCGTAATATAACCTAACCTAACCCATCTAGACCCTCGCTTGTAATGTTTTGCAGAATCCCGGTCGTGTCGTCCCGTACGTCTCGGTGTGGACATTATATACGTCTATAACGTTATATATCCTAACCAAAGGCAACCTAATATCTCGAATGTAGTATTTCACAACATTCCTGGCGGGTCGGCCGCACTTCTCGGTGGGAACATTATTTACGTCTATAACGTAATATAACCTAAGCTAATCCATCTAGAACCTCGCTGGTAATGTTTTACAAAATCCCGGTCGAGTCGGCCCGTACTTCTCCGTGGGGACATGATATACGTCTATAACGTTATATATTCTAACTTAAGGGAACCTAACATCTCGGATGTAGTATTTTCCAACATTCCTGGCGGGTCGGCCCCACTTCTCGGTGGGAACATTATTCACGTCTATAACGTAATGTAACCTAACCTAACCCATCTATACCCTCGCTGGTAATGTTTTACAGAATCCCGGTCGTGTCGTCTCGTACGTCTCGGTGCGGACATTATATACGTCTATAACGTTATATATCCTAACCAAAGGCAACTAAACATCTCGGATGTAGTATTTTCCAACATTCCTGGCGGGTCGGCCCCACACTTCGGTGGGAACATTATTTACGTCTATAACGTAATATAACCTAACCTAATCCATCTAGACCCTCGCTGGTAATGTTTTACAAAATCCCGGTCGTGTCGGCCCGTACTTCTCCGTGGGGACATTATATACGTCTATAACGTTATATATCCTAACCTAAGGGAACCTAACATCTCGGATGTAGTATTTTCCAACATTCCTGGCGGGGCGGCCCCACTTCTCGGTGGGAACATTATATACGTCTATATCGTAATATAACCTAACCTAACCAATCTAGACCCTCGCTGGTAATGTTTTACAGAATCCCGGTCGTGTCGTCTCGTACGTCTCGGTGCGGACATTATATACGTCTATAACGTTATATATCCTAACCAAAGGCAACTAAACATCTCGGATGTAGTATTTTCCAACATTCCTGGCGGGTCGGCCCCACTTCTCGGTGGGAACATTATTTACGTCTATAACGTAATATAACCTAACCTAATCCATCTAGACCCTCGCTGGTAATGTTTTACAAAATCCCGGTCGTGTCGGCCCGTACTTCTCCGTGGGGACATTATATACGTCTATAACGTTATATATCCTAACCTAAGGGAACCTAACATCTCGGATGTAGTATTTTCCAACATTCCTGGCGGGGCGGCCGCTACTTCTTGGTGGGAACATTATATACGTCTATATCGTAATATAACCTAACCTAACCCATCTAGACCCTCGCTGGTAATGTTCTACAAAATCCCGGTCGTGTCGTCTCGTACGTCTCGGTGCGGACATTATATACGTCTATAACGTTATATATCCTAACCTAAGGGAACCTAACATCATGGATGTAGTATTTCACAACATTCCTGGCTTGTCGGCCCCACTTCTCGGTGGGAAAACTATATACGTTTATAACGTAGTATAACCTAACCTAACCCATCTAGCCCCTCGCTTGTAATGTTTTGCAGAATACCGGTCGTGTCGGCCCGTACGTCTCCGTGCGGACATTATATACGTCTATAACGTTATATATCCTAACCTAAGGGTACCTAACATCTCGCATGTAGTATTTCACAACATTCCTGGCTGGTCGGCCCCACTTCTCGGTGGGCACATTATTTACGTCTATATCGTAATATAACCAAACCTAACCCATCTAGACCCTCGCTGGTAATGTTTTACAAAATCCCGGTCGTGTCGGCCCGTACTTCTCCGTGGGGACATTATATACGTCTATATCGTTATATATCCTAACCTAAGGCAACTTAACATCTCCGATGTAGTATTTTCCAACATTCCTGGCGGGTCGGCCCCTACTTCTCGGTGGGCACATTATATACGTCTATATCGTAATATAACCTAACCTAACCCATCTAGACCCTCGCTTGTAATGTTTTGCAGAATCCCGGTCGTGTCGTCCCGTACGTCTCGGTGCGGACATTATATACGTCTATAACGTTATATATCCTAACCAAAGGCAACCTAATATCTCGAATGTAGTATTTCACAACATTCCTGGCGGGTCGGACCCTACTTCTCGGTGGGCACATTATATACGTCTGTAACGTAATATAACCTAACCTAAGCCACCTACACCCTCGCTGGTAATGATTCACAGAATCCCGTTTGTGTCTTCCCGTACGTCTCGAAGCCGGACATTATATACGTCTATCAAGTTATATATCCTAACCTAAGGCAACCTAACATCTCGAATGTAGTATTTCACAACATTCCTGGCGGGTCGGGCCCACTTCTCGGTGGGAACATTATTTACGTCTATAACGTAATATAACCTAACCTAACCCATCTAGACCCTCGCTGGTAATGTTTTACAAAATCCCGGTCGTGTCGGCCCGTACTTCTCCGTGGGGACATTATATACGTCTATATCGTTATATATCCTAACCTAAGGCAACTTAACATCTCCGATGTAGTATTTTCCAACATTCCTGGCGGGTCGGCCCCTACTTCTCGGTGGGCACATTATATACGTCTATATCGTAATATAACCTAACCTAACCCATCTAGACCCTCGCTTGTAATGTTTTGCAGAATCCCGGTCGTGTCGTCCCGTACGTCTCGGTGCGGACATTATATACGTCTATAACGTTATATATCCTAACCAAAGGCAACCTAATATCTCGAATGTAGTATTTCACAACATTCCTGGCGGGTCGGCCGCACTTCTCGGTGGGAACATTATTTACGTCTATAACGTAATATAACCTAACCTAATCCATCTAGAACCTCGCTGGTAATGTTTTACAGAATCCCGGTCGTGTCGTCTCGTACGTCTCGGTGCGGACATTATATACGTCTATAACGTTATATATCCTAACCAAAGGCAACTAAACATCTCGGATGTAGTATTTTCCAACATTCCTGGCGGGTCGGCCCCACACTTCGGTGGGAACATTATTTACGTCTACAACGTAATATAACCTAACCTAATCCATCTAGACCCTCGCTGGTAATGTTTTACAAAATCCCGGTCGTGTCGGCCCGTACTTCTCCGTGGGGACATTATATACGTCTATAACGTTATATATCCTAACCTAAGGGAACCTAACATCTCGGATGTAGTATTTTCCAACATTCCTGGCGGGGCGGCCGCTACTTCTTGGTGGGAACATTATATACGTCTATATCGTAATATAACCTAACCTAACCCATCTAGACCCTCGCTGGTAATGTTCTACAAAATCCCGGTCGTGTCGTCTCGTACGTCTCGGTGCGGACATTATATACGTCTATAACGTTATATATCCTAACCTAAGGGAACCTAACATCATGGATGTAGTATTTCACAACATTCCTGGCTTGTCGGCCCCACTTCTCGGTGGGAAAACTATATACGTTTATAACGTAGTATAACCTAACCTAACCCATCTAGCCCCTCGCTTGTAATGTTTTGCAGAATCCCGGTCGTGTCGGCCCGTACGTCTCCGTGCGGACATTATATACGTCTATAACGTTATATATCCTAACCTAAGGGTACCTAACATCTCGCATGTAGTATTTCACAACATTCCTGGCTGGTCGGCCCCACTTCTCGGTGGGAACATTATTTACGTCTATAACGTAATATAACCTAACCTAATCCATCTAGACCCTCGCTTGTAATGTTTTACAAAATCCCGGTCGTGTCGGCCCGTACTTCTCCGTGGGGACATTATATACGTCTATATCGTTATATATCCTAACCTAAGGCAACCTAACATCTCGGATGTAGTATTTTCCAACATTCCTGGCGGGTCGGCCCCTACTTCTCGGTGGGCACATTATTTACGTCTATATCGTAATATAACCAAACCTAACCCATCTAGAACCTCGCTGGTAATGTTTTACAAAATCCCGGTCGTGTCGGCCCGTACTTCTCCGTGGGGACATTATATACGTCTATATCGTTATATATCCTAACCTAAGGCAACTTAACATCTCCGATGTAGTATTTTCCAACATTCCTGGCGGGTCGGCCCCTATTTCTCGGTGGGCACATTATATACGTCTATATCGTAATATAACCTAACCTAACCCATCTAGACCCTCGCTTGTAATGTTTTGCAGAATCCCGGTCGTGTCGTCCCGTACGTCTCGGTGTGGACATTATATACGTCTATAACGTTATATATCCTAACCAAAGGCAACCTAATATCTCGAATGTAGTATTTCACAACATTCCTGGCGGGTCGGCCGCACTTCTCGGTGGGAACATTATTTACGTCTATAACGTAATATAACCTAAGCTAATCCATCTAGAACCTCGCTGGTAATGTTTTACAAAATCCCGGTCGAGTCGGCCCGTACTTCTCCGTGGGGACATGATATACGTCTATAACGTTATATATTCTAACTTAAGGGAACCTAACATCTCGGATGTAGTATTTTCCAACATTCCTGGCGGGTCGGCCCCACTTCTCGGTGGGAACATTATTCACGTCTATAACGTAATGTAACCTAACCTAACCCATCTATACCCTCGCTGGTAATGTTTTACAGAATCCCGGTCGTGTCGTCTCGTACGTCTCGGTGCGGACATTATATACGTCTATAACGTTATATATCCTAACCAAAGGCAACTAAACATCTCGGATGTAGTATTTTCCAACATTCCTGGCGGGTCGGCCCCACACTTCGGTGGGAACATTATTTACGTCTATAACGTAATATAACCTAACCTAATCCATCTAGACCCTCGCTGGTAATGTTTTACAAAATCCCGGTCGTGTCGGCCCGTACTTCTCCGTGGGGACATTATATACGTCTATAACGTTATATATCCTAACCTAAGGGAACCTAACATCTCGGATGTAGTATTTTCCAACATTCCTGGCGGGGCGGCCCCACTTCTCGGTGGGAACATTATATACGTCTATATCGTAATATAACCTAACCTAACCAATCTAGACCCTCGCTGGTAATGTTTTACAGAATCCCGGTCGTGTCGTCTCGTACGTCTCGGTGCGGACATTATATACGTCTATAACGTTATATATCCTAACCAAAGGCAACTAAACATCTCGGATGTAGTATTTTCCAACATTCCTGGCGGGTCGGCCCCACTTCTCGGTGGGAACATTATTTACGTCTATAACGTAATATAACCTAACCTAATCCATCTAGACCCTCGCTGGTAATGTTTTACAAAATCCCGGTCGTGTCGGCCCGTACTTCTCCGTGGGGACATTATATACGTCTATAACGTTATATATCCTAACCTAAGGGAACCTAACATCTCGGATGTAGTATTTTCCAACATTCCTGGCGGGGCGGCCGCTACTTCTTGGTGGGAACATTATATACGTCTATATCGTAATATAACCTAACCTAACCCATCTAGACCCTCGCTGGTAATGTTCTACAAAATCCCGGTCGTGTCGTCTCGTACGTCTCGGTGCGGACATTATATACGTCTATAACGTTATATATCCTAACCTAAGGGAACCTAACATCATGGATGTAGTATTTCACAACATTCCTGGCTTGTCGGCCCCACTTCTCGGTGGGAAAACTATATACGTTTATAACGTAGTATAACCTAACCTAACCCATCTAGCCCCTCGCTTGTAATGTTTTGCAGAATACCGGTCGTGTCGGCCCGTACGTCTCCGTGCGGACATTATATACGTCTATAACGTTATATATCCTAACCTAAGGGTACCTAACATCTCGCATGTAGTATTTCACAACATTCCTGGCTGGTCGGCCCCACTTCTCGGTGGGCACATTATTTACGTCTATATCGTAATATAACCAAACCTAACCCATCTAGACCCTCGCTGGTAATGTTTTACAAAATCCCGGTCGTGTCGGCCCGTACTTCTCCGTGGGGACATTATATACGTCTATATCGTTATATATCCTAACCTAAGGCAACTTAACATCTCCGATGTAGTATTTTCCAACATTCCTGGCGGGTCGGCCCCTACTTCTCGGTGGGCACATTATATACGTCTATATCGTAATATAACCTAACCTAACCCATCTAGACCCTCGCTTGTAATGTTTTGCAGAATCCCGGTCGTGTCGTCCCGTACGTCTCGGTGCGGACATTATATACGTCTATAACGTTATATATCCTAACCAAAGGCAACCTAATATCTCGAATGTAGTATTTCACAACATTCCTGGCGGGTCGGACCCTACTTCTCGGTGGGCACATTATATACGTCTGTAACGTAATATAACCTAACCTAAGCCACCTACACCCTCGCTGGTAATGATTCACAGAATCCCGTTTGTGTCTTCCCGTACGTCTCGAAGCCGGACATTATATACGTCTATCAAGTTATATATCCTAACCTAAGGCAACCTAACATCTCGAATGTAGTATTTCACAACATTCCTGGCGGGTCGGGCCCACTTCTCGGTGGGAACATTATTTACGTCTATAACGTAATATAACCTAACCTAACCCATCTAGACCCTCGCTGGTAATGTTTTACAAAATCCCGGTCGTGTCGGCCCGTACTTCTCCGTGGGGACATTATATACGTCTATATCGTTATATATCCTAACCTAAGGCAACTTAACATCTCCGATGTAGTATTTTCCAACATTCCTGGCGGGTCGGCCCCTACTTCTCGGTGGGCACATTATATACGTCTATATCGTAATATAACCTAACCTAACCCATCTAGACCCTCGCTTGTAATGTTTTGCAGAATCCCGGTCGTGTCGTCCCGTACGTCTCGGTGCGGACATTATATACGTCTATAACGTTATATATCCTAACCAAAGGCAACCTAATATCTCGAATGTAGTATTTCACAACATTCCTGGCGGGTCGGCCGCACTTCTCGGTGGGAACATTATTTACGTCTATAACGTAATATAACCTAACCTAATCCATCTAGAACCTCGCTGGTAATGTTTTACAGAATCCCGGTCGTGTCGTCTCGTACGTCTCGGTGCGGACATTATATACGTCTATAACGTTATATATCCTAACCAAAGGCAACTAAACATCTCGGATGTAGTATTTTCCAACATTCCTGGCGGGTCGGCCCCACACTTCGGTGGGAACATTATTTACGTCTACAACGTAATATAACCTAACCTAATCCATCTAGACCCTCGCTGGTAATGTTTTACAAAATCCCGGTCGTGTCGGCCCGTACTTCTCCGTGGGGACATTATATACGTCTATAACGTTATATATCCTAACCTAAGGGAACCTAACATCTCGGATGTAGTATTTTCCAACATTCCTGGCGGGGCGGCCGCTACTTCTTGGTGGGAACATTATATACGTCTATATCGTAATATAACCTAACCTAACCCATCTAGACCCTCGCTGGTAATGTTCTACAAAATCCCGGTCGTGTCGTCTCGTACGTCTCGGTGCGGACATTATATACGTCTATAACGTTATATATCCTAACCTAAGGGAACCTAACATCACGGATGTAGTATTTCACAACATTCCTGGCTTGTCGGCCCCACTTCTCGGTGGGAAAATTATATACGTTTGTAACGTAGTATAACCTAACCTAACCCATCCAGCCCCTCGCTTGTAATGTTTTGCAGAATCCCGGTCGTGTCGGCCCGTACGTCTCCGTGCGGACATTATATACGTCTATAACGTTATATATCCTAACCTAAGGGTACCTAACATCTCGCATGTAGTATTTCACAACATTCCTGGCTGGTCGGCCCCACTTCTCGGTGGGAACATTATATACGTTTATAACGAAGTATAACCTAACCTAACCCATCTAGACCCTCGCTTGTAATGTTTTACAGAATCCCGGTCGTGTCGTCCCGTACGTCTCGGCGGGGACATTATATACGTCTATAACGTTTTATATCCTAACCAAAGGCAACCTAACATCTCGAATGTAGTATTTCACAACATTGCTGGCGGGTCGGTCCCACTTCTCGGTGGGAACATTATTTACGTCTATAACGTAATATAACCTAACCTAATCCATCTAGACCCTCGCTGGTAATGTTTTACAAAATCCCGGTCGTGTCTGCCCGTACTTCTCCGTGGGGACATTATATACGTCTATATCGTTATATATCCTAACCTAAGGCAACCTAACATCTCGGATGTAGTATTTTCCAACATTCCTGGCGGGTCGGCCCCTACTTCTAGGTGGGCACATTATATACGTCTATATCGTAATATAACCAAACCTAACCCATCTAGACCCTCGCTGGTAATGTTTTACAAAATCCCGGTCGTGTCGGCCCGTACTTCTCCGTGGGGACATTATATACGTCTATATCGTTATATATCCTAACCTAAGGCAACTTAACATCTCCGATGTAGTATTTTCCAACATTCCTGGCGGGTCGGCCCCTACTTCTCGGTGGGCACATTATATACGTCTATATCGTAATATAACCTAACCTAACCCATCTAGCCCCTCGCTTGTAATGTTTTGCAGAATCCCGGTCGTGTCGGCCCGTACGTCTCGGTGCGGACATTATATACGTCTATAACGTTATATATCCTAACCAAAGGCAACTAAACATCTCGGATGTAGTATTTTCCAACATTCCTGGCGGGTCGGCCCCACATTTCGGTGGGAACATTATTTACGTCGATAACGTAATATAACCTAACGTAATCCATCTAGAACCTCGCTGGTAATGTTTTACAAAATCCCGGTCGTGTCGGCCCGTACTTCTCCGTGGGGACATTATATACGTCTATAACGTTATATATCCTAACCTAAGGGAACCTAACATCTCGGATGTAGTATTTTCCAACATTCCTGGCGGGGCGGCCGCTACTTCTTGGTGGGAACATTATATACGTCTATAACGTAATATAACCTAACCTAATCCATCTAGACCCTCGCTTGTAATGTTTTGCAGAATCCCGGTCGTGTCAGCCCGTACGTCTCGGTGCGGACATTATATACGTCTATAACGTTATATATCCTAACCTAAGGGAACGTAACATCACGGATGTAGTATTTCACAACATTCCTGGCTTGTCGGCCCCACTTCTCGGTGGGAAAATTATATACGTTTATAACGTAGTATAACCTAACCTAACCCATCTAGCCCCTCGCTTGTAATGTTTTGCAGAATCCCGGTCGTGTCGGCCCGTACGTCTCCGTGCGGACATTATATACGTCTATAACGTTATATATCCTAACCTAAGGGTACCTAACATCTCGCATGTAGTATTTCACAACATTCCTGGCTGGTCGGCCCCACTTCTCGGTGGGAACATTATTTACGTCTATGAAGTAATATAACCTAACCTAATCCATCTAGACCCTCGCTGGTAATGTTTTACAGAATCCCGGTCGTGTCGTCTCGTACGTCTCGGTGCGGACATTATATACGTCTATAACGTTATATATCCTAACCTAAGGGAACCTAACATCTCGGATGTAGTATTTCAGAACATTCCTGTCTGGTCGGCCCCACTTCTCGGTGGGAACATTATATACGTCTATATCGTAATATAACCTAACCTAACCAATGTAGACCCTCGCTGGTAATGTTTTACAGAATCCCGATCGTGTCGTCTCGTACGTCTCGGTGCGGACATTATATACGTCTATAACGTTATATATCCTAACCAAAGGCAACTAAACATCTCGGATGTAGTATTTTCCAACATTCCTGGCGGGTCGGCCCCACACTTCGGTGGGAACATTATTTACGTCTATAACGTAATATAACCTAACCTAATCCATCTAGACCCTCGCTGGTAATGTTTTACAAAATCCCGGTCGTGTCGGCCCGTACTTCTCCGTGGGGACATTATATACGTCTATAACGTTATATATCCTAACCTAAGGGAACCTAACATCTCGGATGTAGTATTTTCCAATATTCCTGGCGGGTCGGCCCCTACTTCTCGGTGGGCACATTATTTACGTCTATATCGTAATATAACCAAACCTAACCCATCTAGACCCTCGCTGGTAATGTTTTACAAAATCCCGGTCGTGTCGGCCCGTACTTCTCCGTGGGGACATGATATACGTCTATATCGTTATATATCCTAACCTAAGGCAACTTAACATCTCCGATGTAGTATTTTCCAACATTCCTGGCGGGTCGGCCCTACTTCTCGGTGGGCACATTATATACGTCTATATCGTAATATAACCTAACATAACCCATCTAGACCCTCGCTTGTAATGTTTTGCAGAATCCCGGTCGTGTCGTCTCGTACGTCTCGGTGCGGACATTATATACGTCTATAACGTTATATATCCTAACCAAAGGCAACTAAACATCTCGGATGTAGTATTTTCCAACATTCCTGGCGGGTCGGCCCTACACTTCGGTGGGAACATTATTTACGTCTATAACGTAATATAACCTAACCTAATCCATCTAGACCCTCGCTGGTAATGTTTTACAAAATCCCGGTCGTGTCGGCCCGTACTTCTCGGTGGGGACATTATTTACGTCTATAACGTTATATATCCTAACCTAAGGGAACCTAACATCTCGGATGTAGTATTTTCCAACATTCCTGGCGGGGCGGCCGCTACTTCTTGGTGGGAACATTATATACGTCTATATCGTAATATAACCTAACCTAACCCATCTAGACCCTCGCTGGTAATGTTTTACAGAATCCCGGTCGTGTCGTTTCGTACGTCTCGGTGCGGACATTATATACGTCTATAACGTTATATATCCTAACCTAAGGGAACCTAACATCACGGATGTAGTATTTCACAACATTCCTGGCTTGTCGGCCCCACTTCTCGGTGGGAAAATTATATACGTTTGTAACGTAGTATAACCTAACCTAACCCATCCAGCCCCTCGCTTGTAATGTTTTGCAGAATCCCGGTCGTGTCGGCCCGTACGTCTCCGTGCGGACATTATATACGTCTATAACGTTATATATCCTAACCTAAGGGTACCTAACATCTCGCATGTAGTATTTCACAACATTCCTGGCTGGTCGGCCCCACTTCTCGGTGGGAACATTATATACGTTTATAACGAAGTATAACCTAACCTAACCCATCTAGACCCTCGCTTGTAATGTTTTACAGAATCCCGGTCGTGTCGTCCCGTACGTCTCGGCGGGGACATTATATACGTCTATAACGTTTTATATCCTAACCAAAGGCAACCTAACATCTCGAATGTAGTATTTCACAACATTGCTGGCGGGTCGGTCCCACTTCTCGGTGGGAACATTATTTACGTCTATAACGTAATATAACCTAACCTAATCCATCTAGACCCTCGCTGGTAATGTTTTACAAAATCCCGGTCGTGTCTGCCCGTACTTCTCCGTGGGGACATTATATACGTCTATATCGTTATATATCCTAACCTAAGGCAACCTAACATCTCGGATGTAGTATTTTCCAACATTCCTGGCGGGTCGGCCCCTACTTCTAGGTGGGCACATTATATACGTCTATATCGTAATATAACCAAACCTAACCCATCTAGACCCTCGCTGGTAATGTTTTACAAAATCCCGGTCGTGTCGGCCCGTACTTCTCCGTGGGGACATTATATACGTCTATATCGTTATATATCCTAACCTAAGGCAACTTAACATCTCCGATGTAGTATTTTCCAACATTCCTGGCGGGTCGGCCCCTACTTCTCGGTGGGCACATTATATACGTCTATATCGTAATATAACCTAACCTAACCCATCTAGCCCCTCGCTTGTAATGTTTTGCAGAATCCCGGTCGTGTCGGCCCGTACGTCTCGGTGCGGACATTATATACGTCTATAACGTTATATATCCTAACCAAAGGCAACTAAACATCTCGGATGTAGTATTTTCCAACATTCCTGGCGGGTCGGCCCCACATTTCGGTGGGAACATTATTTACGTCGATAACGTAATATAACCTAACCTAATCCATCTAGAACCTCGCTGGTAATGTTTTACAAAATCCCGGTCGTGTCGGCCCGTACTTCTCCGTGGGGACATTATATACGTCTATAACGTTATATATCCTAACCTAAGGGAACCTAACATCTCGGATGTAGTATTTTCCAACATTTCTGGCGGGGCGGCCGCTACTTCTTGGTGGGAACATTATATACGTCTATAACGTAATATAACCTAACCTAATCCATCTAGACCCTCGCTTGTAATGTTTTGCAGAATCCCGGTCGTGTCGGCCCGTACGTCTCGGTGCGGACATTATATACGTCTATAACGTTATATATCCTAACCTAAGGGAACGTAACATCACGGATGTAGTATTTCACAACATTCCTGGCTTGTCGGCCCCACTTCTCGGTGGGAAAATTATATACGTTTATAACGTAGTATAACCTAACCTAACCCATCTAGCCCCTCGCTTGTAATGTTTTGCAGAATCCCGGTCGTGTCGGCCCGTACGTCTCCGTGCGGACATTATATACGTCTATAACGTTATATATCCTAACCTAAGGCAACTTAACATCTCCGATGTAGTATTTTCCAACATTCCTGGCGGGTCGGCCCTACTTCTCGGTGGGCACATTATATACGTCTATATCGTAATATATCCTAACATAACCCATCTAGACCCTCGCTTGTAATGTTTTGCAGAATCCCGGTCGTGTCGTCTCGTACGTCTCGGTGCGGACATTATATACGTCTATAACGTTATATATCCTAACCAAAGGCAACTAAACATCTCGGATGTAGTATTTTCCAACATTCCTGGCGGGTCGGCCCTACACTTCGGTGGGAACATTATTTACGTCTATAACGTAATATAACCTAACCTAATCCATCTAGACCCTCGCTGGTAATGTTTTACAAAATCCCGGTCGTGTCGGCCCGTACTTCTCGGTGGGGACATTATTTACGTCTATAACGTTATATATCCTAACCTAAGGGAACCTAACATCTCGGATGTAGTATTTTCCAACATTCCTGGCGGGGCGGCCGCTACTTCTTGGTGGGAACATTATATACGTCTATATCGTAATATAACCTAACCTAACCCATCTAGACCCTCGCTGGTAATGTTTTACAGAATCCCGGTCGTGTCGTTTCGTACGTCTCGGTGCGGACATTATATACGTCTATAACGTTATATATCCTAACCTAAGGGAACCTAACATCTCGGATGTAGTATTTCACAACATTCCTGTCTGGTCGGCCCCACTTCTCGGTGGGAACATTATATACGTCTATATCGTAATATAACCTAACCTAACCAATCGAGACCCACGCTGGTAATGTTTTACAGAATCCCGGTCGTGTCGTCTCGTACGTCTCGGTGCGGACATTATATACGTCTATAACGTAATATAACCTAACCTAATCCATCTAGACCCTCGCTGGTAATGTTTTACAAAATCCCAGTCGTGTCGGCCCGTACTTTTCCGTGGTGACATTATATACGTCTATAATTTTATATATCCTAACCTAAGGCAACTTAACACCTCGGATGTAGTATTTTCCAACATTCCTGGCGGGTCAGTCCCTACTTCTCGGTGGGAACATTATATACGTCTATATCGTAATATAACCTAACCTAACCCATCTAGACCCTCGCTGGTAATGTTTTACAGAATCCCGGTCGTGTCGTCTCGTACGTCTCGGTGCGGACATTATATACGTGTATAACGTTATATATCCTAACCTAAGGGAACCTAACATCACGGATGTAGTATTTCACAACATTCCTGGCTTGTCGGCCCCACTTCTCGGTGGGAAAATTATATACGTTTGTAACGTAGTATAACCTAACCTAACCCATCCAGCCCCTCGCTTGTAATGTTTTGCAGAATCCCGGTCGTGTCGGCCCGTACGTCTCCGTGCGGACATTATATACGTCTATAACGTTATATATCCTAACCTAAGGGTACCTAACATCTCGCATGTAGTATTTCACAACATTCCTGGCTGGTCGGCCCCACTTCTCGGTGGGAACATTATATACGTTTATAACGAAGTATAACCTAACCTAACCCATCTAGACCCTCGCTTGTAATGTTTTACAGAATCCCGGTCGTGTCGTCCCGTACGTCTCGGCGGGGACATTATATACGTCTATAACGTTTTATATCCTAACCAAAGGCAACCTAACATCTCGAATGTAGTATTTCACAACATTGCTGGCGGGTCGGTCCCACTTCTCGGTGGGAACATTATTTACGTCTATAACGTAATATAACCTAACCTAATCCATCTAGACCCTCGCTGGTAATGTTTTACAAAATCCCGGTCGTGTCGGCCCGTACTTCTCCGTGGGGACATTATATACGTCTATATCGTTATATATCCTAACCTAAGGCAACTTAACATCTCCGATGTAGTATTTTCCAACATTCCTGGCGGGTCGGCCCCTACTTCTCGGTGGGCACATTATATACGTCTATATCGTAATATAACCTAACCTAACCCATCTAGCCCCTCGCTTGTAATGTTTTGCAGAATCCCGGTCGTGTCGTCCCGTACGTCTCGGTGCGGACATTATATACGTCTATAACGTTATATATCCTAACCAAAGGCAACCTAATATCTCGAATGTAGTATTTCACAACATTCCTGGCGGGTCGGCCGCACTTCTCGGTGGGAACATTATTTACGTCTATAACGTAATATAACCTAACCTAATCCATCTAGAACCTCGCTGGTAATGTTTTACAAAATCCCGGTCGTGTCGGCCCGTACTTCTCCGTGGGGACATTATATACGTCTATAACGTTATATATCCTAACCTAAGGGAACCTAACATCTCGGATGTAGTATTTTCCAACATTCCTGGCGGGTCGGCCCCACTTCTCGGTGGGAACATTATTCACGTCTATAACGTAATATAACCTAACCTAACCCATCTATACCCTCGCTGGTAATGTTTTACAGAATCCCGGTCGTGTCGTCTCGTACGTCTCGGTGCGGACATTATATACGTCTATAACGTTATATATCCTAACCTAAGGGAACCTAACATCTCGGATGTAGTATTTCACAACATTCCTGTCTGGTCGGCCCCACTTCTCGGTGGGAACATTATATACGTCTATATCGTAATATAACCTAACCTAACCAATCTAGACCCTCGCTGGTAATGTTTTACAGAATCCCGGTCGTGTCGTCTCGTACGTCTCGGTGCGGACATTATATACGTCTATAACGTTATATATCCTAACCAAAGGCAACTAAACATCTCGCATGTAGTATTTTCCAACATTCCTGGCGGGTCGGCCCCACTTCTCGGTGGGAACATTATTCACGTCTATAACGTAATATAACCTAACCTAACCCATCTAGACCCTCGCTGGTAATGTTTTACAGAATCCCGGTCGTGTCGTCTTGTACGTCTCGGTGCGGCCATTATATACGTCTATAACGTTATATATCCTAACCTAAGGGAACCTAACATCTCGGATGCAGTATTTCAATACATTCCTGTCTGGTCGGCCCCACTTCTCGGTGGGAACATTATATACGTCTATATCGTAATATAACCTAACCTAACCAATCTAGACCCTCGCTGGTAATGTTTTACAGAATCCCCATCGTGTCGTCTCGTACGTCTCGGTGCGGACATTATATACGTCTATAACGTTATATATCCTAACCAAAGGCAACTAAACATCTCGGATGTAGTATTTTCCAACATTCCTGGCGGGTCGGCCCCACACTTCGGTGGGAACATTATTTACGTCTATAACGTAATATAACCTAACCTAATCCATCTAGACCCTCGCTGGTAATGTTTTACAAAATCCCGGTCGTGTCGGCCCGTACTTCTCCGTGGGGACATTATATACGTCTATAACGTTATATATCCTAACCTAAGGGAACCTAACATCTCGGATGTAGTATTTTCCAACATTCCTGGCGGGGCGGCCGCTACTTCTTGGTGGGAACATTATATACGTCTATATCGTAATATAACCTAACCTAACCCATCTAGACCCTCGCTGGTAATGTTCTACAAAATCCCGGTCGTGTCGTCTCGTACGTCTCGGTGCGGACATTATATACGTCTATAACGTTATATATCCTAACCTAAGGGAACCTAACATCACGGATGTAGTATTTCACAACATTCCTGGCTTGTCGGCCCCACTTCTCGGTGGGAAAATTATATACGTTTGTAACGTAGTATAACCAAACCTAACCCATCTAGACCCTCGCTGGTAATGTTTTACAAAATCCCGGTCGTGTCGGCCCGTACTTCTCCGTGGGGACATTATATACGTCTATATCGTTATATATCCTAACCTAAGGCAACTTAACATCTCCGATGTAGTATTTTCCAACATTCCTGGCGGGTCGGCCCCTACTTCTCGGTGGGCACATTATTTACGTCTATAACGTAATATAACCTAACCTAATCCATCTAGAACCTCGCTGGTAATGTTTTACAAAATCCCGGTCGTGTCGGCCCGTACTTCTCCGTGGGGACATTATATACGTCTATAACGTTATATATCCTAACCTAAGGTAACCTAACATCTCGGATGTAGTATTTTCCAACATTCCTGGCGGGTCGGCCCCACTTCTCGGTGGGAACATTATTCACGTCTATAACGTAATATAACCTAACCTAACCCATCTATACCCTCGCTGGTAATGTTTTACAGAATCCCGGTCGTGTCGTCTCGTACGTCTCGGTGCGGACATTATATACGTCTATAACGTTATATATCCTAACCTAAGGGAACCTAACATCTCGGATGTAGTATTTCACAACATTCCTGTCTGGTCGGCCCCACTTCTCGGTGGGAACATTATATACGTCTATATCGTAATATAACCTAACCTAACCAATCGAGACCCTCGCTGGTAATGTTTTGCAGAATCCCGGTCGTGTCGTCCCGTACGTCTCGGTGCGGACATTATATACGTCTATAACGTTATATATCCTAACCAAAGGCAACCTAATATCTCGAATGTAGTATTTCACAACATTCCTGGCGGGTCGGCCGCACTTCTCGGTGGGAACATTATTTACGTCTATAACGTAATATAACCTAACCTAATCCATCTAGAACCTCGCTGGTAATGTTTTACAAAATCCCGGTCGTGTCGGCCCGTACTTCTCCGTGGGGACATTATATACGTCTATAACGTTATATATCCTAACCTAAGGGAACCTAACATCTCGGATGTAGTATTATCCAACATTCCTGGCGGGTCAGTCCCTACTTCTCGGTGGGCACATTATATACGTCTATATCGTAATATAACCTAACCTAACCCATCTAGACCCTCGCTGGTAATGTTTTACAGAATCCCGGTCGTGTCGTCTCGTACGTCTCGGTGCGGACATTATATACGTCTATAACGTTATATATCCTAACCAAAGGCAACCTAACATCTCGGATGTAGTATTTTCCAACATTCCTGGCGGGGCGGCCCCTACTTCTCGGTGGGCACATTATATACGTTTATATCGTAATATAACCTAACCTAACCCATCTAGCCCCTCGCTTGTAATGTTTTGCAGAATCCCGGTCGTGTCGGCCCGTACGTCTCGGTGCGGACATTATATACGTCTATAACGTTATATATCCTAACCTAAGGGTACCTAACATCTCGCATTTAGTATTTCACAACATTCCTGGCTGGTCGGCCCCACTTCTCGGTGGGAACCTTATATACGTTTATAACGAAGTATAACCTAACCTAACCCATCTAGACCCTCTCTTGTAATGTTTTACAGAATCCCGGTCGTGTCGTCCCGTACGTCTCGGCGCGGACATTATATATGTCTATAACGTTTTATATCCTAACCAAAGGCAACCTAACATCTCGAATGTAGTATTTCACAACATTCCTGGCGGGTCGGCTCCACTTCTCGGTGGGAACATTATTTACGTCTATAACGTAATATAACCTAACCTAATCCATCTAGACCCTCGCTGGTAATGTTTTACAAAATCCCGGTCGTGTCGGCCCGTACTTCTCCGTGGGGACATTATATACGTCTATATCGTTATATATCCTAACCTAAGGCAACCTAACATCTCGGATGTAGTATTTTCCAACATTCCTGGCGGGTCGGCCCCTACTTCTCGGTGGGCACATTATATACGTCTATATCGTAATATAACCAAACCTAACCCATCTAGACCCTCGCTGGTAATGTTTTACAAAATCCCGGTCGTGTCGGCCCGTACTTCTCCGTGGGGACATTATATACGTATATATCGTTATATATCCTAACCTAAGGCAACTTAACAGCTCCGATGTAGTATTTTCCAACATTCCTGGCGGGTCAGTCCCTACTTCTCGGTGGGCACATTACATACGTCTATATCGTAATATAACCTAACCTAACCCATCTAGACCCTCGCTGGTAATGTTTTACAGAATCCCGGTCGTGTCGTCCCGTACGTCTCGGCGCGGACATTATATACGTCTATAACGTTTTATATCCTAACCAAAGGCAACCTAACATCTCGAATGTAGTATTTCACAACATTCCTGGCGGGTCGGTCCCACTTCTCGGTGGGAACATTATTTACGTCTATAACGTAATATAACCTAACCTAATCCATCTAGACCCTCGCTGGTAATGCTTTACAAAATCCCGGTCGTGTCGGCCCGTACTTCTCGGTGCGGACATTATATACGTCTATAACGTTATATATCCTAACCTAGGCGAACCTAACATCTCGGATGTAGTATTTCACAACATTCCTGGCTGGTCGGCCCCACTTCTCGGTGGGAACATTATATACGTTTATAACGAAGTATAGCTTAACCTAACCCATCTAGACCCTCGCTTGTAATGTTTTACAGAATCCCGGTCGTGTCGTCCCGTACGTCTCGGTGCGGACATTATATACGTCTATAACGTTATATATCCTAACCAAAGGCAACCTAACATCTCGAATGTAGTATTTCACAACATTCCTGGCTGGTCGGCCCCACTTCTCGGTGGGAACATTATATACGTTTATAACGAAGTATAACTTAACCTAACCCATCTAGACCCTCGCTTGTAATGTTTTACAGAATCCCGGTCGTGTCGTCCCGTACGTCTCGGTGCGGGCATTATATACGTCTATAACGTTATATATCCTAACCAAAGGCAACCTAACATCTCGAATGTAGTATTTCACAACATTCCTGGCTGGTCGGCCCCACTTCTCGGTGGGAACATTATATACGTTTATAACGAAGTATAACCTAACCTAACCCATCTAGACCCTCGCTTGTAATGTTTTACAGAATCCCGGTCGTGTCGTCCCGTACGTCTCGGTGCGGGCATTATATACGTCTATAACGTTATATATCCTAACCAAAGGCAACCTAACATCTCGAATGTAGTATTTCACAACATTCCTGGCTGGTCGGCCCCACTTCTCGGTGGGAACATTATATACGTCTATAACGTAATATAACCTAACCTAATCCATCTAGACCCTCGCTGGTAATGTTTTACAAAATCCCGGTCGTGTCGGCCCGTACTTCTCCGTGGGGACATTATATACGTCTATAACGTTATATATCCTAACCTAAGGGAACCTAACATCACGGATGTAGTATTTCACAACATTCCTGGCTGGTCGGCCCCACTTCTCGGTGGGAAAATTATATACGTTTATAACGTAGTATAACCTAACCTAACCCATCTAGCCCCTCGCTTGTAATGTTTTGCAGAATCCCGGTCGTGTCGGCCCGTACGTCTCGGTGCGGACATTATATACGTCTATAACGTTATATATCCTAACCTAAGGGTACCTAACATCTCGGATGTAGTATTTCACAACATTCCTGGCTGGTCGGCCCCACTTCTCGGTGGGAACATTATATACGTTTATAACGAAGTATAACCTAACCTAACCCATCTAGACCCTCGCTTGTAATGTTTTACAAAATCCCGCTCGTGTCGGCCCGTACTTCTCCGTGGGTACATTATATACGTCTATATCGTTATATATCCTAACCTAAGGCAACCTAACATCTCGGATGTAGTATTTTCCAACATCCCTGGCGGGTCGGCCCCTACTTCTCGGTGGGCACATTATATACGTCTATAACGTAATATAACCTAACCTAATCCATCTAGACCCTCGCTGGTAATGTTTTACAAAATCCCAGTCGTGTCGGCCCGTACTTTTCCGTGGTGACATTATATACGTCTATAATTTTATATATCCTAACCTAAGGCAACTTAACATCTCGGATGTAGTATTTTCCAACATTCCTGGCGGGTCAGTCCCTACTTCTCGGTGGGAACATTATATACGTCTATATCGTAATATAACCTAACCTAACCCATCTAGACCCTCGCTGGTAATGTTTTACAGAATCCCGGTCGTGTCGTATCGTACGTCTCGGTGCGGACATTATATACGTCTATAACGTTATATATCCTAACCTAAGGGAACCTAACATCACGGGTGTAGTATTTCACAACATTCCTGGCTGGTCGGCCCCACTTCTCGGTGGGAAAATTATATACGTTTATAACGTAGTATAACCTAACCTAACCCATCTAGCACCTCGCTTGTAATGTTTTGCAGAATCCCGGTCGTGTCGGCCCGTACGTCTCGGTGCGGACATTATATACGTCTATAACGTTATATATCCTAACCTAAGGGTACCTAACATCTCGGATGTAGTATTTCACAACATTCCTGGCTGGTCGGCCCCACTTCTCGGTGGGAACATTATATACGTTTATAACGAAGTATAACCTAACCTAACCCATCTAGACCCTCGCTTGTAATGTTTTACAAAATCCCGCTCCTGTCGGCCCGTACTTCTCCGTGGGTACATTATATACGTCTATATCGTTATATATCCTAACCTAAGGCAACCTAACATCTCGGATGTAGTATTTTCCAACATACCTGGCGGGTCGGCCCCTACTTCTCGGTGGGCACATTATATACGTCTATATCGTAATATAACCAAACCTAACCCATCTAGACCCTCGCTGGTAATGTTTTACAAAATCCCGGTCGTGTCGGCCCGTACTTCTCCGTGGGGACATTATATACGTCTATATCGTTATATATCCTAACCTAAGGCAACTTAACAGCTCCGATGTAGTATTTTCCAACATTCCTGGCGGGTCAGTCCCTACTTCTCGGTGGGCACATTACATACGTCTATATCGTAATATAACCTAACCTAACCCATCTAGACCCTCGCTGGTAATGTTCTACAAAATCCCCGTCGTGTCGTCTCGTACGTCTCGGTGCGGACATTATATACGTCTATAACGTTATATATCCTAACCTAAGGGAACCTAACATCACGGATGTAGTATTTCACAACATTCCTGGTTGGTCGGCCCCACTTCTCGGTGGGAAAATTATATACGTTTAAAACGTAGTATAACCTAACCTAACCCATCTAGCCCCTCGCTTGTAATGTTTTGCAGAATCCCGGTCGTGTCGGCCCGTACGTCTCCGTGTGGACATTATATACGTCTATAACGTTATATATCCTAACCTAAGGGTACCTAACATCTCGCATGTAGTATTTCACAACATTCCTGGCTGGTCGGCCCCACTTCTCGGTGGGAACATTATATACGTTTATAACGAAG
This sequence comes from Xylocopa violacea, assembly GCA_963969225.1. Taxonomy (NCBI): domain Eukaryota; kingdom Metazoa; phylum Arthropoda; class Insecta; order Hymenoptera; family Apidae; genus Xylocopa; species Xylocopa violacea. Next base: position 147,327 of record CAXAJV010000674.1, read on the forward strand.
TATAACCTAACCTAACCCATGTAGACCCTCGCTTGTAGTGTTTTACAGAATCCCGGTCGTGTCGTCCCGTACGTCTCGGTGCGGGCATTATATACGTCTATAACGTTATATATCCTAACCAAAGGCAACCTAACATCTCGAATGTAGTATTTCACAACATTCCTGGCGGGTCGGCCCCACTTCTCGGTGGGAACATTATTTACGTCTATAACGTAATATAACCTAACCTAATCCATCTAGACCCTCGCTGGTAATGTTTTACAAAATCCCGGTCGTGTCGGCCCGTACTTCTCCGTGGGGACATTATATACGTCTATAACGTTATATATCCTAACCTAAGGGAACCTAACATCTCGGATGTAGTATTTTCCAACATTCCTGGCGGGGCGGCCGCTACTTCTTGGTGGGAACATTATATACGTCTATATCGTAATATAACCTAACCTAACCCATCTAGACCCTCGCTGGTAATGTTCTACAAAATCCCGGTCGTGTCGTCTCGTACTTCTCCGTGGGGACATTATATACGTCTATATCGTTATATATCCTAACCTAAGGCAACTTAACAGCTCCGATGTAGTATTTTCCAACATTCCTGGCGGGTCAGTCCCTACTTCTCGGTGGGCACATTACATACGTCTATATCGTAATATAACCTAACCTAACCCATCTAGACCCTCGCTGGTAATGTTTTACAGAATCCCGGTCGTGTCGTCCCGTACGTCTCGGCGCGGACATTATATACGTCTATAACGTTATATATCCTAACCAAAGGCAACCTAACATCTCGAATGTAGTATTTCACAACATTCCTGGCTGGTCGGCCCCACTTCTCGGTGGGAACATTATATACGTTTATAACGAAGTATAACTTAACCTAACCCATCTAGACCCTCGCTTGTAATGTTTTACAGAATCCCGGTCGTGTCGTCCCGTACGTCTCGGTGCGGGCATTATATACGTCTATAACGTTATATATCCTAACCAAAGGCAACCTAACATCTCGAATGTAGTATTTCACAACATTCCTGGCTGGTCGGCCCCACTTCTCGGTGGGAACATTATATACGTTTATAACGAAGTATAACCTAACCTAACCCATCTAGACCCTCGCTTGTAATGTTTTACAGAATCCCGGTCGTGTCGTCCCGTACGTCTCGGTGCGGGCATTATATACGTCTATAACGTTATATATCCTAACCAAAGGCAACCTAACATCTCGAATGTAGTATTTCACAACATTCCTGGCTGGTCGGCCCCACTTCTCGGTGGGAACATTATATACGTCTATATCGTAATATAACCTAACCTAACCCATCTAGACCCTCGCTGGTAATGTTTTACAGAATCCCGGTCGTGTCGTCCCGTACGTCTCGGCGCGGACATTATATACGTCTATAACGTTTTATATCCTAACCAAAGGCAACCTAACATCTCGAATGTAGTATTTCACAACATTCCTGGCGGGTCGGTCCCACTTCTCGGTGGGAACATTATTTACGTCTATAACGTAATATAACCTAACCTAATCCATCTAGACCCTCGCTGGTAATGCTTTACAAAATCCCGGTCGTGTCGGCCCGTACTTCTCGGTGCGGACATTATATACGTCTATAACGTTATATATCCTAACCTAGGCGAACCTAACATCTCGGATGTAGTATTTCACAACATTCCTGGCTGGTCGGCCCCACTTCTCGGTGGGAACATTATATACGTTTATAACGAAGTATAGCTTAACCTAACCCATCTAGACCCTCGCTTGTAATGTTTTACAGAATCCCGGTCGTGTCGTCCCGTACGTCTCGGTGCGGACATTATATACGTCTATAACGTTATATATCCTAACCAAAGGCAACCTAACATCTCGAATGTAGTATTTCACAACATTCCTGGCTGGTCGGCCCCACTTCTCGGTGGGAACATTATATACGTTTATAACGAAGTATAACTTAACCTAACCCATCTAGACCCTCGCTTGTAATGTTTTACAGAATCCCGGTCGTGTCGTCCCGTACGTCTCGGTGCGGGCATTATATACGTCTATAACGTTATATATCCTAACCAAAGGCAACCTAACATCTCGAATGTAGTATTTCACAACATTCCTGGCTGGTCGGCCCCACTTCTCGGTGGGAACATTATATACGTTTATAACGAAGTATAACCTAACCTAACCCATCTAGACCCTCGCTTGTAATGTTTTACAGAATCCCGGTCGTGTCGTCCCGTACGTCTCGGTGCGGGCATTATATACGTCTATAACGTTATATATCCTAACCAAAGGCAACCTAACATCTCGAATGTAGTATTTCACAACATTCCTGGCTGGTCGGCCCCACTTCTCGGTGGGAACATTATATACGTCTATAACGTAATATAACCTAACCTAATCCATCTAGACCCTCGCTGGTAATGTTTTACAAAATCCCGGTCGTGTCGGCCCGTACTTCTCCGTGGGGACATTATATACGTCTATAACGTTATATATCCTAACCTAAGGGAACCTAACATCACGGATGTAGTATTTCACAACATTCCTGGCTGGTCGGCCCCACTTCTCGGTGGGAAAATTATATACGTTTATAACGTAGTATAACCTAACCTAACCCATCTAGCCCCTCGCTTGTAATGTTTTGCAGAATCCCGGTCGTGTCGGCCCGTACGTCTCGGTGCGGACATTATATACGTCTATAACGTTATATATCCTAACCTAAGGGTACCTAACATCTCGGATGTAGTATTTCACAACATTCCTGGCTGGTCGGCCCCACTTCTCGGTGGGAACATTATATACGTTTATAACGAAGTATAACCTAACCTAACCCATCTAGACCCTCGCTTGTAATGTTTTACAAAATCCCGCTCGTGTCGGCCCGTACTTCTCCGTGGGTACATTATATACGTCTATATCGTTATATATCCTAACCTAAGGCAACCTAACATCTCGGATGTAGTATTTTCCAACATCCCTGGCGGGTCGGCCCCTACTTCTCGGTGGGCACATTATATACGTCTATAACGTAATATAACCTAACCTAATCCATCTAGACCCTCGCTGGTAATGTTTTACAAAATCCCGGTCGTGTCGGCCCGTACTTCTCCGTGGGGACATTATATACGTCTATAACGTTATATAGCCTAACCTAAGGGAACCTAACATCTCGGATGTAGTATTTTCCAACATTCCTGGCGGGGCGGCCGCTACTTCTTGGTGGGCACATTATATACGTCTATATCGTAATATAACCTAACCTAACCCATCTAGACCCTCGCTGGTAATGTTTTACAGAATCCCGGTCGTGTCGTCTCGTACGTCTCGGTGCGGACATTATATACGTCTATAACGTTATATATCCTAACCAAAGGCAACCTAACATCTCCGATGTAGTATTTTCCAACATTCCTGGCTGGTCGGCCCCACTTCTCGGTGGGAACATTATATACGTTTATAACGAAGTATAACCTAACCTAACCCATCTAGACCCTCGCTTGTAATGTTTTACAGAATCCCGGTCGTGTCGTCCCGTACGTCTCGGTGCGGGCATTATATACGTCTATAACGTTATATATCCTAACCAAAGGCAACCTAACATCTCGAATGTAGTATTTCACAACATTCCTGGCGGGTCGGCCCCACTTCTCGGTGGGAACATTATTTACGTCTATATCGTAATATAACCTAACCTAACCCATCTAGACCCTCGCTGGTAATGTTTTACAGAATCCCGGTCGTGTCGTCCCGTACGTCTCGGCGCGGACATTATATACGTCTATAACGTTTTATATCCTAACCAAAGGCAACCTAACATCTCGAATGTAGTATTTCACAACATTCCTGGCGGGTCGGTCCCACTTCTCGGTGGGAACATTATTTACGTCTATAACGTAATATAACCTAACCTAATCCATCTAGACCCTCGCTGGTAATGCTTTACAAAATCCCGGTCGTGTCGGCCCGTACTTCTCGGTGCGGATATTATATACGTCTATAACGTTATATATCCTAACCTAGGCGAACCTATCATCTCGGATGTAGTATTTCACAACATTCCTGGCTGGTCGGCCCCACTTCTCGGTGGGAACATTATATACGTTTATAACGAAGTATAGCTTAACCTAACCCATCTAGACCCTCGCTTGTAATGTTTTACAGAATCCCGGTCGTGTCGTCCCGTACGTCTCGGTGCGGGCATTATATACGTCTATAACGTTATATATCCTAACCAAAGGCAACCTAACATCTCGAATGTAGTATTTCACAACATTCCTGGCTGGTCGGCCCCACTTCTCGGTGGGAACATTATATACGTTTATAACGAAGTATAACCTAACCTAACCCATCTAGACCCTCGCTTGTAATGTTTTACAGAATCCCGGTCGTGTCGTCCCGTACGTCTCGGTGCGGGCATTATATACGTCTATAACGTTATATATCCTAACCAAAGGCAACCTAACATCTCGAATGTAGTATTTCACAACATTCCTGGCGGGTCGGCCCCACTTCTCGGTGGGAACATTATTTACGTCTATAACGTAATATAACCTAACCTAATCCATCTAGACCCTCGCTGGTAATGTTTTACAAAATCCCGGTCGTGTCGGCCCGTACTTCTCCGTGGGGACATTATATACGTCTATAACGTTATATATCCTAACCTAAGGGAACCTAACATCTCGGATGTAGTATTTTCCAACATTCCTGGCGGGGCGGCCGCTACTTCTTGGTGGGAACATTATATACGTCTATATCGTAATATAACCTAACCTAACCCATCTAGACCCTCGCTGGTAATGTTCTACAAAATCCCGGTCGTGTCGTCTCGTACGTCTCGGTGCGGACATTATATACGTCTATAACGTTATATATCCTAACCTAAGGGAACCTAACATCACGGATGTAGTATTTCACAACATTCCTGGCTGGTCGGCCCCACTTCTCGGTGGGAAAATTATATACGTTTAAAACGTAGTATAACCTAACCTAACCCATCTAGCCCCTCGCTTGTAATGTTTTGCAGAATCCCGGTCGTGTCGGCCCGTACGTCTCCGTGCGGACATTATATACGTCTATAACGTTATATATCCTAACCTAAGGGTACCTAACATCTCGCATGTAGTATTTCACAACATTCCTGGCTGGTCGGCCCCACTTCTCGGTGGGAACATTATATACGTTTATAACGAAGTATAACCTAACCTAACCCATCTAGACCCTCGCTTGTAATGTTTTACAGAATCCCGGTCGTTTCGTCCCGTACGTCTCGGCGCGGACATTATATACGTCTATAACGTTTTATATCCTAGCCAAAGGCAACCTAACATCTCGAATGTAGTATTTCACAACATTCCTGGCGGGTTGGTCCCACTTCTCGGTGGGAACATTATTTACGTCTATAACGTAATATAACCTAACCTAATCCATCTAGACCCTCGCTGGTAATGTTTTACAAAATCCCAGTCGTGTCGGCCCGTACTTCTCTGTGGGGACATTATATACGTCTATATCGTTATATATCCTAACCTAAGGCAACCTAACATCTCGGATGTAGTATTTTCCAACATTCCTGGCGGGTCGGCCCCTACTTCTCGGTGGGCACATTACATACGTCTATATCGTAATATAACCTAACCTAACCCATCTAGACCGTCGCTGGTAGTGTTTTACAAAATCCCGGTCGTGTCGGCCCGTACTTCTCCGTGCGGACACTATATACGTCTATATCGTTATATATCCTAACCTAAGGCAACTTAACATCTCCGATGTAGTATTTTCCAACATTCCTGGCGGGTCGGCCCCTACTTTTCGGTGGGCACATTATATACGTCTATATCGTAATATAACCTAACCTAAGCCATCTAGACCCTCGCTGGTAATGTTTTACAAAATCCCGGTCGTGTCGGCTCGTACCTCTCGGTGGGGACATTATTTACGTCTATAACTTTATATATCCTAACCAAAGGCAACCTAACATCCCGGATGTAGTATTTTCCAACATTCCTGGCGGGGCGGCCGCTACTTCTCGGTGGGAACATTATATACGTCTATATCGTAATATAACCTAACCTAACCCAGCTAGACCCTCGCTGGTAATGTTTTACAAAATGCCGGTCGTGTCGGCCCGTACTTCTCGGTGGGGACATTATTTACGTCTATAACGTTATATATCTTAACCTAAGGGAACCTAACATCTCGGATGTAGTAATTCACAACATTCCTGGCAGGTCGGCCTTACTTCTCGGTGGGAACATTATATACGTTTATAACGTAATATAACGTAACCTAACCCATCTAGCCCCTCGCTGGTAATGTTTTACAAAATCCCAGTCGTGTCGGCCCGTACTTTTCCGTGGTGACATTATATACGTCTATAATTTTATATATCCTAACCTAAGGGAACCTAACATCTCGGATGTAGTATTTCACAACATTCCTGGCTGGTCGGCCCCACTTCTCGGTGGGAACATTATATACGTTTATAACGAAGTATAACCTAACCGAACCCATCTAGACCCTCGCTTGTAATGTTTTACAGAATCCCGGCCGTGTCGTCCCGTACGTCTCGGCGCGGACATTATATACGTCTATAACGTTTTATATCCTAACCAAAGGCAACCTAACATCTCGAATGTAGTATTTCACAACATTCCTGGCGGGTCGGCCCCACTTCTCGGTGGGAGCATTATTTACGTCTATATCGTAATATAACCAAACCTAAACCATCTAGACCCTCGCTGGTAATGTTTTACAAAATCCCGGTCGCGTCGGCCCGTACTTCTCCGTGGGGACATTATATACGTCTATATCGTTATATATCCTAACCTAAGGCAACTTAACATCTCCGATGTAGTATTTTCCAACATTCCTGGCGGGTCGGCCCCTACTTCTCGGTGGGCACATTATATACGTTTATATCGTAATATAACCTAACCTAACCCATCCAGCCCCTCGCTTGTAATGTTTTGCAGAATCCCGGTCGTGTCGGCCCGTACGTCTCGGTGCGGACATTATATACGTCTATAACGTTATATATCCTAACCTAAGCGAACCTAATATCTCGGATGTAGTATTTCACAACATTCATGGCTGGTCGGCCCCACTTCTCGGTGGGAACATTATATACGTTTATAACGAAGTATAACTTAACCTAACCCATCTAGACCCTCGCTTGTAATGTTTTACAGAATCCCGGTCGTGTCGTCCCGTACGTCTCGGTGCGGACATTATATACGTCTATAACGTTATATATCCTAACCAAAGGCAACCTAACATCTCGGATGTAGTATTTTCCAACATTCCTGGCGGGGCGGCCGCTACTTCTCGGTGGGCACATTATATACGTCTATAACGTAATATAACCTAACCTAATCCATCTAGACCCTCGCTGGTAATGTTTTACAAAATCCCGGTCGTGTCGGCCCGTACTTCTCCGTGGGGACATTATATACGTCTATAACGTTATATATCCTAACCTAAGGGAACCTAACATCTCGGATGTAGTATTTTCCAACATTCCTGGCGGGGCGGCCGCTACTTCTTGGTGGGAACATTATATACGTCTATATCGTAATATAACCTAACCTAACCCATCTAGACCCTCGCTTGTAATGTTTTACAGAATCCCGGCCGTGTCGTCCCGTACGTCTCGGTGCGGGCATTATATACGTCTATAACGTTATATATCCTAACCAAAGGCAACCTAACATCTCGAATGTAGTATTTCACAACATTCCTGGCTGGTCGGCCCCACTTCTCGGTGGGAACATTATATACGTTTATAACGAAGTATAACCTAACCTAACCCATCTAGACCCTCGCTTGTAATGTTTTACAGAATCCCGGTCGTGTCGTCCCGTACGTCTCGGTGCGGGCATTATATACGTCTATAACGTTATATATCCTAACCAAAGGCAACCTAACATCTCGAATGTAGTATTTCACAACATTCCTGGCTGGTCGGCCCCACTTCTCGGTGGGAACATTATATACGTTTATAACGAAGTATAACCTAACCTAACCCATCTAGACCCTCGCTTGTAATGTTTTACAAAATCCCGCTCGTGTCGGCCCGTACTTCTCCGTGGGTACATTATATACGTCTATATCGTTATATATCCTAACCTAAGGCAACCTAACATCTCGGATGTAGTATTTTCCAACATCCCTGGCGGGTCGGCCCCTACTTCTCGGTGGGCACATTATATACGTCTATAACGTAATATAACCTAACCTAATCCATCTAGACCCTCGCTGGTAATGTTTTACAAAATCCCGGTCGTGTCGGCCCGTACTTCTCCGTGGGGACATTATATACGTCTATAACGTTATATAGCCTAACCTAAGGGAACCTAACATCTCGGATGTAGTATTTTCCAACATTCCTGGCGGGGCGGCCGCTACTTCTTGGTGGGCACATTATATACGTCTATATCGTAATATAACCTAACCTAACCCATCTAGACCCTCGCTGGTAATGTTTTACAGAATCCCGGTCGTGTCGTCTCGTACGTCTCGGTGCGGACATTATATACGTCTATAACGTTATATATCCTAACCAAAGGCAACCTAACATCTCCGATGTAGTATTTTCCAACATTCCTGGCTGGTCGGCCCCACTTCTCGGTGGGAACATTATATACGTTTATAACGAAGTATAACCTAACCTAACCCATCTAGACCCTCGCTTGTAATGTTTTACAGAATCCCGGTCGTGTCGTCCCGTACGTCTCGGTGCGGGCATTATATACGTCTATAACGTTATATATCCTAACCAAAGGCAACCTAACATCTCGAATGTAGTATTTCACAACATTCCTGGCGGGTCGGCCCCACTTCTCGGTGGGAACATTATTTACGTCTATATCGTAATATAACCTAACCTAACCCATCTAGACCCTCGCTGGTAATGTTTTACAGAATCCCGGTCGTGTCGTCCCGTCCGTCTCGGCGCGGACATTATATACGTCTATAACGTTTTATATCCTAACCAAAGGCAACCTAACATCTCGAATGTAGTATTTCACAACATTCCTGGCGGGTCGGTCCCACTTCTCGGTGGGAACATTATTTACGTCTATAACGTAATATAACCTAACCTAATCCATCTAGACCCTCGCTGGTAATGCTTTACAAAATCCCGGTCGTGTCGGCCCGTACTTCTCGGTGCGGATATTATATACGTCTATAACGTTATATATCCTAACCTAGGCGAACCTATCATCTCGGATGTAGTATTTCACAACATTCCTGGCTGGTCGGCCCCACTTCTCGGTGGGAACATTATATACGTTTATAACGAAGTATAGCTTAACCTAACCCATCTAGACCCTCGCTTGTAATGTTTTACAGAATCCCGGTCGTGTCGTCCCGTACGTCTCGGTGCGGGCATTATATACGTCTATAACGTTATATATCCTAACCAAAGGCAACCTAACATCTCGAATGTAGTATTTCACAACATTCCTGGCTGGTCGGCCCCACTTCTCGGTGGGAACATTATATACGTTTATAACGAAGTATAACCTAACCTAACCCATCTAGACCCTCGCTTGTAATGTTTTACAGAATCCCGGTCGTGTCGTCCCGTACGTCTCGGTGCGGGCATTATATACGTCTATAACGTTATATATCCTAACCAAAGGCAACCTAACATCTCGAATGTAGTATTTCACAACATTCCTGGCGGGTCGGCCCCACTTCTCGGTGGGAACATTATTTACGTCTATAACGTAATATAACCTAACCTAATCCATCTAGACCCTCGCTGGTAATGTTTTACAAAATCCCGGTCGTGTCGGCCCGTACTTCTCCGTGGGGACATTATATACGTCTATAACGTTATATATCCTAACCTAAGGGAACCTAACATCTCGGATGTAGTATTTTCCAACATTCCTGGCGGGGCGGCCGCTACTTCTTGGTGGGAACATTATATACGTCTATATCGTAATATAACCTAACCTAACCCATCTAGACCCTCGCTGGTAATGTTCTACAAAATCCCGGTCGTGTCGTCTCGTACGTCTCGGTGCGGACATTATATACGTCTATAACGTTATATATCCTAACCTAAGGGAACCTAACATCACGGATGTAGTATTTCACAACATTCCTGGCTGGTCGGCCCCACTTCTCGGTGGGAAAATTATATAAGTTTAAAACGTAGTATAACCTAACCTAACCCATCTAGCCCCTCGCTTGTAATGTTTTGCAGAATCCCGGTCGTGTCGGCCCGTACGTCTCCGTGCGGACATTATATACGTCTATAACGTTATATATCCTAACCTAAGGGTACCTAACATCTCGCATGTAGTATTTCACAACATTCCTGGCTGGTCGGCCCCACTTCTCGGTGGGAACATTATATACGTTTATAACGAAGTATAACCTAACCTAACCCATCTAGACCCTCGCTTGTAATGTTTTACAGAATCCCGGTCGTTTCGTCCCGTACGTCTCGGCGCGGACATTATATACGTCTATAACGTTTTATATCCTAGCCAAAGGCAACCTAACATCTCGAATGTAGTATTTCACAACATTCCTGGCGGGTTGGTCCCACTTCTCGGTGGAAACATTATTTACATCTATAACGTAATATAACCTAACCTAATCCATCTAGACCCTCGCTGGTAATGTTTTACAAAATCCCAGTCGTGTCGGCCCGTACTTCTCTGTGGGGACATTATATACGTCTATATCGTTATATATCCTAACCTAAGGCAACCTAACATCTCGGATGTAGTATTTTCCAACATTCCTGGCGGGTCGGCCCCTACTTCTCGGTGGGCACATTACATACGTCTATATCGTAATATAACCTAACCTAACCCATCTAGACCGTCGCTGGTAGTGTTTTACAAAATCCCGGTCGTGTCGGCCCGTACTTCTCCGTGCGGACACTATATACGTCTATATCGTTATATATCCTAACCTAAGGCAACTTAACATCTCCGATGTAGTATTTTCCAACATTCCTGGCGGGTCGGCCCCTACTTTTCGGTGGGCACATTATATACGTCTATATCGTAATATAACCTAACCTAACCCATCTAGACCCTCGCTGGTAATGTTTTACAAAATCCCGGTCGTGTCGGCTCGTACCTCTCGGTGGGGACATTATTTACGTCTATAACTTTATATATCCTAACCAAAGGCAACCTAACATCCCGGATGTAGTATTTTCCAACATTCATGGCGGGGCGGCCGCTACTTCTCGGTGGGAACATTATATACGTCTATATCGTAATATAACCTAACCTAACCCAGCTAGACCCTCGCTGGTAATGTTTTACAAAATGCCGGTCGTGTCGGCCCGTACTTCTCGGTGGGGACATTATTTACGTCTATAACGTTATATATCTTAACCTAAGGGAACCTAACATCTCGGATGTAGTAATTCACAACATTCCTGGCAGGTCGGCCTTACTTCTCGGTGGGAACATTATATACGTTTATAACGTAATATAACGTAACCTAACCCATCTAGCCCCTCGCTGGTTATGTTTTACAAAATCCCAGTCGTGTCGGCCCGTACTTTTCCGTGGTGACATTATATACGTCTATAATTTTATATATCCTAACCTAAGGCAACTTAACATCTCGGATGTAGTATTTTCCAACATTCCTGGCGGGTCAGTCCCTACTTCTCAGTGGGCACATTATATACGTCTATATCGTAATATAACCTAACCTAACCCATCTAGACCCTCGCTGGTAATGTTTTACAGAATCCCGGGCGTGTCGTCTCGTACGTCTCGGTGCGGACATTATATACGTCTATAACGTTATATATCCTAACCTAAGGGAACCTAACATCTCGGATGTAGTATTTCACAACATTCCTGGCGGGTCGGCCCCACTTCTCGGTGGGAACATTATTTACGTGTATAACGTAATATAACCTAACCTAATCCATCTAGACCCTCGCTGGTAATGTTTTACAAAATCCCGGTCGTGTCGGCCCGTACTTCTCCGTGGGGACATTATATACGTCTATATCGTTATATATCCTAACCTAAGGGAACCTAACATCTCGGATGTAGTATTTTAGAACATTCCTGGCGGGGCGGCCGCTACTTCTCGGTGGGAACATTATATACGTCTATATCGTAATATAACCTAACCTAACCCATCTAGACCCTCGCTGGTAATGTTTTACAAAATCCCGGTCGTGTCGGCCCGTACTTCTCGGCGGGGACATTATTTACATCTATAACGTTATATATCCTAACCTAAGGGAACCTAACATCTCGGATGTAGTATTTCACAACATTCCTGGCTGGTCGGCCCCACTTCTCGGTGGGAACATTATATACGTTTATAACGAAGTATAACCTAACCGAACCCATCTAGACCCTCGCTTGTAATGTTTTACAGAATCCCGGCCGTGTCGTCCCGTACGTCTCGGCGCGGACATTATATACGTCTATAACGTTTTATATCCTAACCAAAGGCAACCTAACATCTCGAATGTAGTATTTCACAACATTCCTGGCGGGTCGGCCCCACTTCTCGGTGGGAGCATTATTTACGTCTATATCGTAATATAACCAAACCTAAACCATCTAGACCCTCGCTGGTAATGTTTTACAAAATCCCGGTCGCGTCGGCCCGTACTTCTCCGTGGGGACATTATATACGTCTATATCGTTATATATCCTAACCTAAGGCAACTTAACATCTCCGATGTAGTATTTTCCAACATTCCTGGCGGGTCGGCCCCTACTTCTCGGTGGGCACATTATATACGTCTATATCGTAATATAACCTAACCTAACCCATCTAGACCCTCGCTGGTAATGTTCTACAAAATCCCGGTCGTGTCGTCTCGTACGTCTCGGTGCGGACATTATATACGTCTATAACGTTATATATCCTAACCTAAGGGAACCTAACATCACGGATGTAGTATTTCACAACATTCCTGGCTGGTCGGCCCCACTTCTCGGTGGGAACATTATATACGTTTATAACGAAGTATAACTTAACCTAACCCATCTAGACCCTCGCTTGTAATGTTTTACAGAATCCCGGTCGTGTCGTCCCGTACGTCTCGGTGCGGGCATTATATACGTCTATAACGTTATATATCCTAACCAAAGGCAACCTAACATCTCGAATGTAGTATTTCACAACATTCCTGGCTGGTCGGCCCCACTTCTCGGTGGGAACATTATATACGTTTATAACGAAGTATAACCTAACCTAACCCATCTAGACCCTCGCTTGTAATGTTTTACAGAATCCCGGTCGTGTCGTCCCGTACGTCTCGGTGCGGGCATTATATACGTCTATAACGTTATATATCCTAACCTAAGGGTACCTAACATCTCGGATGTAGTATTTCACAACATTCCTGGCTGGTCGGCCCCACTTCTCGGTGGGAACATTATATACGTTTATAACGAAGTATAACCTAACCTAACCCATCTAGACCCTCGCTTGTAATGTTTTACAAAATCCCGCTCGTGTCGGCCCGTACTTCTCCGTGGGTACATTATATACGTCTATATCGTTATATATCCTAACCTAAGGCAACCTAACATCTCGGATGTAGTATTTTCCAACATCCCTGGCGGGTCGGCCCCTACTTCTCGGTGGGCACATTATATACGTCTATAACGTAATATAACCTAACCTAATCCATCTAGACCCTCGCTGGTAATGTTTTACAAAATCCCGGTCGTGTCGGCCCGTACTTCTCCGTGGGGACATTATATACGTCTATAACGTTATATATCCTAACCAAAGGCAACCTAACATCTCCGATGTAGTATTTTCCAACATTCCTGGCTGGTCGGCCCCACTTCTCGGTGGGAACATTATATACGTTTATAACGAAGTATAACCTAACCTAACCCATCTAGACCCTCGCTTGTAATGTTTTACAGAATCCCGGTCGTGTCGTCCCGTACGTCTCGGTGCGGGCATTATATACGTCTATAACGTTATATATCCTAACCAAAGGCAACCTAACATCTCGAATGTAGTATTTCACAACATTCCTGGCGGGTCGGCCCCACTTCTCGGTGGGAACATTATTTACGTCTATATCGTAATATAACCTAACCTAAGCCATCTAGACCCTCGCTGGTAATGTTTTACAGAATCCCGGTCGTGTCGTCCCGTACGTCTCGGCGCGGACATTATATACGTCTATAACGTTTTATATCCTAACCAAAGGCAACCTAACATCTCGAATGTAGTATTTCACAACATTCCTGGCGGGTCGGTCCCACTTCTCGGTGGGAACATTATTTACGTCTATAACGTAATATAACCTAACCTAATCCATCTAGACCCTCGCTGGTAATGCTTTACAAAATCCCGGTCGTGTCGGCCCGTACTTCTCGGTGCGGATATTATATACGTCTATAACGTTATATATCCTAACCTAGGCGAACCTATCATCTCGGATGTAGTATTTCACAACATTCCTGGCTGGTCGGCCCCACTTCTCGGTGGGAACATTATATACGTTTATAACGAAGTATAGCTTAACCTAACCCATCTAGACCCTCGCTTGTAATGTTTTACAGAATCCCGGTCGTGTCGTCCCGTACGTCTCGGTGCGGGCATTATATACGTCTATAACGTTATATATCCTAACCAAAGGCAACCTAACATCTCGAATGTAGTATTTCACAACATTCCTGGCTGGTCGGCCCCACTTCTCGGTGGGAACATTATATACGTTTATAACGAAGTATAACCTAACCTAACCCATCTAGACCCTCGCTTGTAATGTTTTACAGAATCCCGGTCGTGTCGTCCCGTACGTCTCGGTGCGGGCATTATATACGTCTATAACGTTATATATCCTAACCAAAGGCAACCTAACATCTCGAATGTAGTATTTTCCAACATTCCTGGCGGGTCGGCCCCTACTTCTCGGTGGGCACATTATATACGTCTATAACGTAATATAACCTAACCTAATCCATCTAGACCCTCGCTGGTAATGTTTTACAAAATCCCGGTCGTGTCGGCCCGTACTTCTCCGTGGGGACATTATATACGTCTATAACGTTATATATCCTAACCTAAGGGAACCTAACATCTCGGATGTAGTATTTTCCAACATTCCTGGCGGGGCGGCCGCTACTTCTTGGTGGGAACATTATATACGTCTATATCGTAATATAACCTAACCTAACCCATCTAGACCCTCGCTGGTAATGTTCTACAAAATCCCGGTCGTGTCGTCTCGTACGTCTCGGTGCGGACATTATATACGTCTATAACGTTATATATCCTAACCTAAGGGAACCTAACATCACGGATGTAGTATTTCACAACATTCCTGGCTGGTCGGCCCCACTTCTCGGTGGGAAAATTATATACGTTTAAAACGTAGTATAACCTAACCTAACCCATCTAGCCCCTCGCTTGTAATGTTTTGCAGAATCCCGGTCGTGTCGGCCCGTACGTCTCCGTGCGGACATTATATACGTCTATAACGTTATATATCCTAACCTAAGGGTACCTAACATCTCGCATGTAGTATTTCACAACATTCCTGGCTGGTCGGCCCCACTTCTCGGTGGGAACATTATATACGTTTATAACGAAGTATAACCTAACCTAACCCATCTAGACCCTCGCTTGTAATGTTTTACAGAATCCCGGTCGTTTCGTCCCGTACGTCTCGGCGCGGACATTATATACGTCTATAACGTTTTATATCCTAGCCAAAGGCAACCTAACATCTCGAATGTAGTATTTCACAACATTCCTGGCGGGTTGGTCCCACTTCTCGGTGGGAACATTATTTACGTCTATAACGTAATATAACCTAACCTAATCCATCTAGACCCTCGCTGGTAATGTTTTACAAAATCCCAGTCGTGTCGGCCCGTACTTCTCTGTGGGGACATTATATACGTCTATATCGTTATATATCCTAACCTAAGGCAACCTAACATCTCGGATGTAGTATTTTCCAACATTCCTGGCGGGTCGGCCCCTACTTCTCGGTGGGCACATTACATACGTCTATATCGTAATATAACCTAACCTAACCCATCTAGACCGTCGCTGGTAGTGTTTTACAAAATCCCGGTCGTGTCGGCCCGTACTTCTCCGTGCGGACACTATATACGTCTATATCGTTATATATCCTAACCTAAGGCAACTTAACATCTCCGATGTTGTATTTTCCAACATTCCTGGCGGGTCGGCCCCTACTTTTCGGTGGGCACATTATATACGTCTATATCGTAATATAACCTAACCTAACCCATCTAGACCCTCGCTGGTAATGTTTTACAAAATCCCGGTCGTGTCGGCTCGTACCTCTCGGTGGGGACATTATTTACGTCTATAACTTTATATATCCTAACCAAAGGCAACCTAACATCCCGGATGTAGTATTTTCCAACATTCCTGGCGGGGCGGCCGCTACTTCTCGGTGGGAACATTATATACGTCTATATCGTAATATAACCTAACCTAACCCAGCTAGACCCTCGCTGGTAATGTTTTACAAAATGCCGGTCGTGTCGGCCCGTACTTCTCGGTGGGGACATTATTTACGTCTATAACGTTATATATCTTAACCTAAGGGAACCTAACATCTCGGATGTAGTAATTCACAACATTCCTG
Organism: Xylocopa violacea; assembly: GCA_963969225.1. Lineage (NCBI taxonomy): Eukaryota > Metazoa > Arthropoda > Insecta > Hymenoptera > Apidae > Xylocopa > Xylocopa violacea. Next base: position 163,934 of record CAXAJV010000674.1, read on the forward strand.
GCAGGTCGGCCTTACTTCTCGGTGGGAACATTATATACGTTTATAATGTAATATAACGTAACCTAACCCATCTAGCCCCTCGCTGGTTATGTTTTACAAAATCCCAGTCGTGTCGGCCCGTACTTTTCCGTGGTGACATTATATACGTCTATAATTTTATATATCCTAACCTAAGGCAACTTAACATCTCGGATGTAGTATTTTCCAACATTCCTGGCGGGTCAGTCCCTACTTCTCGGTGGGCACATTATATACGTCTATATCGTAATATAACCTAACCTAACCCATCTAGACCCTCGCTGGTAATGTTTTACAGAATCCCGGGCGTGTCGTCTCGTACGTCTCGGTGCGGACATTATATACGTCTATAACGTTATATATCCTAACCTAAGGGAACCTAACATCTCGGATGTAGTATTTCACAACATTCCTGGCGGGTCGGCCCCACTTCTCGGTGGGAACATTATTTACGTGTATAACGTAATATAACCTAACCTAATCCATCTAGACCCTCGCTGGTAATGTTTTACAAAATCCCGGTCGTGTCGGCCCGTACTTCTCCGTGGGGACATTATATACGTCTATATCGTTATATATCCTAACCTAAGGGAACCTAACATCTCGGATGTAGTATTTTAGAACATTCCTGGCGGGGCGGCCGCTACTTCTCGGTGGGAACATTATATACGTCTATATCGTAATATAACCTAACCTAACCCATCTAGACCCTCGCTGGTAATGTTTTACAAAATCCCGGTCGTGTCGGCCCGTACTTCTCGGCGGGGACATTATTTACATCTATAACGTTATATATCCTAACCTAAGGGAACCTAACTTCTCGGATGTAGTATTTCACAACATTCCTGGCTGGTCGGCCCCACTTCTCGGTGGGAACATTATATACGTTTATAACGAAGTATAACCTAACCGAACCCATCTAGACCCTCGCTTGTAATGTTTTACAGAATCCCGGCCGTGTCGTCCCGTACGTCTCGGCGCGGACATTATATACGTCTATAACGTTTTATATCCTAACCAAAGGCAACCTAACATCTCGAATGTAGTATTTCACAACATTCCTGGCGGGTCGGCCCCACTTCTCGGTGGGAGCATTATTTACGTCTATATCGTAATATAACCAAACCTAAACCATCTAGACCCTCGCTGGTAATGTTTTACAAAATCCCGGTCGCGTCGGCCCGTACTTCTCCGTGGGGACATTATATACGTCTATATCGTTATATATCCTAACCTAAGGCAACTTAACATCTCCGATGTAGTATTTTCCAACATTCCTGGCGGGTCGGCCCCTACTACTCGGTGGGCACATTATATACGTTTATATCGTAATATAACCTAACCTAACCCATCCAGCCCCTCGCTTGTAATGTTTTGCAGAATCCCGGTCGTGTCGGCCCGTACGTCTCGGTGCGGACATTATATACGTCTATAACGTTATATATCCTAACCTAAGCGAACCTAATATCTCGGATGTAGTATTTCACAACATTCATGGCTGGTCGGCCCCACTTCTCGGTGGGAACATTATATACGTTTATAACGAAGTATAACTTAACCTAACCCATCTAGACCCTCGCTTGTAATGTTTTACAGAATCCCGGTCGTGTCGTCCCGTACGTCTCGGTGCGGACATTATATACGTCTATAACGTTATATATCCTAACCAAAGGCAACCTAACATCTCGGATGTAGTATTTTCCAACATTCCTGGCGGGGCGGCCGCTACTTCTCGGTGGGCACATTATATACGTCTATAACGTAATATAACCTAACCTAATCCATCTAGACCCTCGCTGGTAATGTTTTACAAAATCCCGGTCGTGTCGGCCCGTACTTCTCCGTGGGGACATTATATACGTCTATAACGTTATATATCCTAACCTAAGGGAACCTAACATCTCGGATGTAGTATTTTCCAACATTCCTGGCGGGGCGGCCGCTACTTCTTGGTGGGAACATTATATACGTCTATATCGTAATATAACCTAACCTAACCCATCTAGACCCTCGCTGGTAATGTTCTACAAAATCCCGGTCGTGTCGTCTCGTACGTCTCGGTGCGGACATTATATACGTCTATAACGTTATATATCCTAACCTAAGGGAACCTAACATCACGGATGTAGTATTTCACAACATTCCTGGCTGGTCGGCCCCACTTCTCGGTGGGAAAATTATATACGTCTATATCGTAATATAACCTAACCTAACCTAGCTAGACCCTCGCTGGTAATGTTTTACAAAATGCCGGTCGTGTCGGCCCGTACTTCTCGGTGGGGACATTATTTACGTCTATGACGTTATATATCTTAACCTAAGGGAACCTAACATCTCGGATGTAGTATTTCACAACATTCCTGGCAGGTCGGCCCCACTTCTCGGTGGGAACATTATATACGTTTATAACGTAATATAACCTAACCTAACCCATCTAGCCCCCCGCTGGTTATGTTTTACAAAATCCCAGTCGTGTCGGCCCGTACTTTTCCGTGGTGACATTATATACGTCTATAATTTTATATATCCTAACCTAAGGCAACTTAACATCTCGGATGTAGAATTTTCCAACATTCCTGGCGGGTCAGTCGCTACTTCTCGGTGGGCACATTATATACGTCTATATCGTAATATAACCTAACCTAACCAATCTAGACCCTCGCTGGTAATGTTTTACAGAATCCCGGTCGTGTCGTCTCGTACGTCTCGGTGCGGACATTATATACGTCTATAACGTTATATATGCTAACCTAAGGGAACCTAACATCACGGATGTAGTATTTCACAACATTCCTGGCTGGTCGGCCCCACTTCTCGGTGGGAAAATTATATACGTTTATAACGTAGTATAACCTAACCTAACCCATCTAGCACCTCGCTGGTAATGTTTTACAAAATCCCGGTCGTGTCGTCCCGTAGTTCTCCGTGGGGACATTATATACGTCTATATCGTTATATATCCTAACCTAAGGGAACCTAACATCTCGGATGTAGTATTTTAGAACATTCCTGGCGGGGCGGCCGCTACTTCTCGGTGGGAACATTATATACGTCTATATCGTAATATAACCTAACCTAACCCATCTAGACCCTCGCTTGTAATGTTTTACAGAATCCCGGTCGTGTCGTCCCGTACTTCTCGGTGCGGACATTATATACGTCTATAACGTTATATATCCTAACCTAGGCGAACCTAACATCTCGGATGTAGTATTTCACAACATTCCTGGCTGGTCGGCCCCACTTCTCGGTGGGAACATTATATACGTTTATAACGAAGTATAACTTAACCTAACCCATCTAGACCCTCGCTTGTAATGTTCTACAGAATCCCGGTCGTGTCGTCCCGTACGTCTCGGTGCGGGCATTATATACGTCTATAACGTTATATATCCTAACCAAAGGCAACCTAACATCTCGAATGTAGTATTTCACAACATTCCTGGCTGGTCGGCCCCACTTCTCGGTGGGAACATTATATACGTTTATAACGAAGTATAACCTAACCTAACCCATCTAGACCCTCGCTTGTAATGTTTTACAGAATCCCGGTCGTGTCGTCCCGTACGTCTCGGTGCGGGCATTATATACGTCTATAACGTTATATATCCTAACCAAAGGCAACCTAACATCTCGAATGTAGTATTTCACAACATTCCTGGCGGGTCGGCCCCACTTCTCGGTGGGAACATTATTCACGTCTATAACGTAATATAACCTAACCTAACCCATCTAGACCCTCGCTGGTAATGTTTTACAGAATCCCGGTCGTGTCGTCTCGTACGTCTCGGTGCGGACATTATATACGTCTATATCGTTATATACCCTAACCTAAGGCAACCTAACATCTCGGATGTAGTATTTTCCAACATTCCTGGCAGGTCGGCCCCTACTTCTCGGTGGGCACATTATATACGTCTATATCGTAATATAACCTAACCTAACCCATCTAGACCGTCGCTGGTAATGTTTTACAAAATCCCGGTCGTGTCGGCCCGTACTTCTCCGTGCGGACATTATATACGTCTATATCGTTATATATCCTAACCTAAGGGAACCTTACATCTTGGTTGTAGTATTTGCCAACATTCCTGGCGGGTCGGCCCCTACTTTTCGGTGGGCACATTATATACGTCTATATCGTAATATAACCTAACCTAACCCATCTAGACCCTCGCTGGTAATGTTTTACAAAATCCCGGTCGTGTCGGCTCGTACTTCTCGGTGGGGACATTATTTACGTCTATAACTTTATATATCCTAACCAAAGGCAACCTAACATCCCGGATGTAGTATTTTCCAACATTCCTGGCGGGGCGGCCGCTACTTCTCGGTGGGAACATTATATACGTCTATATCGTAATATAACCTAACCTAACCCAGCTAGACCCTCGCTGGTAATGTTTTACAAAATGCCGGTCGTGTCGGCCCGTACTTCTCGGTGGGGACATTATTTACGTCTATAACGTTATATATCTTAACCTAAGGGAACCTAACATCTCGGATGTAGTAATTCACAACATTCCTGGCAGGTCGGCCCCACTTCTCGGTGGGAACATTATATACGTTTATAACGTAATATAACGTAACCTAACCCATCTAGCCCCTCGCTGGTTATGTTTTACAAAATCCCAGTCGTGTCGGCCCGTACTTTTCCGTGGTGACATTATATACGTCTATAATTTTATATATCCTAACCTAAGGCAACTTAACATCTCGGATGTAGTATTTTCCAACATTCCTGGCGGGTCAGTCCCTACTTCTCGGTGGGCACATTATATACGTCTATATCGTAATATAACCTAACCTAACCCATCTAGACCCTCGCTGGTAATGTTTTGCAGAATCCCGGTCGTGTCGGCCCGTACGTCTCGGTGCGGACATTATATACGTCTATAACGTTATATATCCTAACCTAAGCGAACCTAATATCGCGGATGTAGTATTTCACAACATTCCTGGCTGGTCGGCCCCACTTCTCGGTGGGAACATTATATACGTTTATAACGAAGTATAACTTAAACTAACCCATCTAGACCCTCGCTTGTAATGTTTTACAGAATCCCGGTCGTGTCGTCCCGTACGTCTCGGTGCGGGCATTATATACGTCTATAACGTTATATATCCTAACCAAAGGCAACCTAACATCTCGAATGTAGTATTTCACAACATTCCTGGCTGGTCGGCCCCACTTCTCGGTGGGAACATTATATACGTTTATAACGAAGTATAACCTAACCTAACCCATCTAGACCCTCGCTTGTAATGTTTTACAGAATCCCGGTCGTGTCGTCCCGTACGTCTCGGTGCGGGCATTATATACGTCTATAACGTTATATATCCTAACCAAAGGCAACCTAACATCTCGAATGTAGTATTTCACAACATTCCTGGCGGGTCGGCCCCACTTCTCGGTGGGAACATTATTCACGTCTATAACGTAATATAACCTAACCTAACCCATCTAGACCCTCGCTGGTAATGTTTTACAGAATCCCGGTCGTGTCGTCTCGTACGTCTCGGTGCGGACATTATATACGTCTATATCGTTATATACCCTAACCTAAGGCAACCTAACATCTCGGATGTAGTATTTTCCAACATTCCTGGCAGGTCGGCCCCTACTTCTCGGTGGGCACATTATATACGTCTATATCGTAATATAACCTAACCTAACCCATCTAGACCGTCGCTGGTAATGTTTTACAAAATCCCGGTCGTGTCGGCCCGTACTTCTCCGTGCGGACATTATATACGTCTATATCGTTATATATCCTAACCTAAGGGAACCTTACATCTTGGTTGTAGTATTTGCCAACATTCCTGGCGGGTCGGCCCCTACTTTTCGGTGGGCACATTATATACGTCTATATCGTAATATAACCTAACCTAACCCATCTAGACCCTCGCTGGTAATGTTTTACAAAATCCCGGTCGTGTCGGCTCGTACTTCTCGGTGGGGACATTATTTACGTCTATAACTTTATATATCCTAACCAAAGGCAACCTAACATCCCGGATGTAGTATTTTCCAACATTCCTGGCGGGGCGGCCGCTACTTCTCGGTGGGAACATTATATACGTCTATATCGTAATATAACCTAACCTAACCCAGCTAGACCCTCGCTGGTAATGTTTTACAAAATGCCGGTCGTGTCGGCCCGTACTTCTCGGTGGGGACATTATTTACGTCTATAACGTTATATATCTTAACCTAAGGGAACCTAACATCTCGGATGTAGTAATTCACAACATTCCTGGCAGGTCGGCCCCACTTCTCGGTGGGAACATTATATACGTTTATAACGTAATATAACGTAACCTAACCCATCTAGCCCCTCGCTGGTTATGTTTTACAAAATCCCAGTCGTGTCGGCCCGTACTTTTCCGTGGTGACATTATATACGTCTATAATTTTATATATCCTAACCTAAGGCAACTTAACATCTCGGATGTAGTATTTTCCAACATTCCTGGCGGGTCAGTCCCTACTTCTCGGTGGGCACATTATATACGTCTATATCGTAATATAACCTAACCTAACCCATCTAGACCCTCGCTGGTAATGTTTTACAGAATCCCGGTCGTGTCGTCTCGTACGTCTCGGTGCGGACATTATATACGTCTATAACGTTATATATCCTAACCTAAGGGAACCTAACATCACGGATGTAGTATTTCACAACATTCCTGGCTGGTCGGCCCCACTTCTCGGTGGGAAAATTATATACGTTTATAACGTAGTATAACCAAACCTAACCCATCTAGCACCTCGCTTGTAATGTTTTGCAGAATCCCGGTCGTGTCGGCCCGTACGTCTCGGTGCGGACATTATATACGTCTATAACGTTATATATCCTAACCTAAGGGTACCTAACATCTCGGATGTAGTATTTCACAACATTCCTGGCTGGTCGGCCTCACTTCTCGGTGGGAACATTATATACGTTTATAACGAAGTATAACCTAACCTAACCCATCTAGACCCTCGCTTGTAATGTTTTACAGAATCCCGGTCGTGTCGTCCCGTACGTCTCGGCGCGGACATTATATACGTCTATAACGTTTTATATCCTAACCAAAGGCAACCTAACATCTCGAATGTAGTATTTCACAACATTCCTGGCGGGTCGGCCCCACTTCTCGGTGGGAACATTATTTACGTGTATAACGTAATATAACCTAACCTAATCCATCTAGACCCTCGCTGGTAATGTTTTACAAAATCCCGGTCGTGTCGGCCCGTACTTCTCCGTGGGGACATTATATACGTCTATATCGTTATATATCCTAACCTAAGGGAACCTAACATCTCGGATGTAGTATTTTAGAACATTCCTGGCGGGGCGGCCGCTACTTCTCGGTGGGAACATTATATACGTCTATATCGTAATATAACCTAACCTAACCCATCTAGACCCTCGCTTGTAATGTTTTACAGAATCCCGGCCGTGTCGTCCCGTACGTCTCGGCGCGGACATTATATACGTCTATAACGTTTTATATCCTAACCAAAGGCAACCTAACATCTCGAATGTAGTATTTCACAACATTCCTGACGGGTCGGCCCCACTTCTCGGTGGGAGCATTATTTACGTCTATATCGTAATATAACCAAACCTAAACCATCTAGACCCTCGCTGGTAATGTTTTACAAAATCCCGGTCGCGTCGGCCCGTACTTCTCCGTGGGGACATTATATACGTCTATATCGTTATATATCCTAACCTAAGGCAACTTAACATCTCCGATGTAGTATTTTCCAACATTCCTGGCGGGTCGGCCCCTACTTCTCGGTGGGCACATTATATACGTTTATATCGTAATATAACCTAACCTAACCCATCCAGCCCCTCGCTTGTAATGTTTTGCAGAATCCCGTTCGTGTCGGCCCGTACGTCTCGGTGCGGACATTATATACGTCTATAACGTTATATATCCTAACCTAAGCGAACCTAATATCTCGGATGTAGTATTTCACAACATTCATGGCTGGTCGGCCCCACTTCTCGGTGGGAACATTATATACGTTTATAACGAAGTATAACTTAACCTAACCCATCTAGACCCTCGCTTGTAATGTTTTACAGAATCCCGGTCGTGTCGTCCCCGTACGTCTCGGTGCGGACATTATATACGTCTATAACGTTATATATCCTAACCAAAGGCAACCTAACATCTCGGATGTAGTATTTTCCAACATTCCTGGCGGGGCGGCCGCTACTTCTCGGTGGGAACATTATATACGTCTATATCGTAATATAACCTAACCTAACCCAGCTAGAGCCTCGCTGGTAATGTTTTACAAAATGCCGGTCGTGTCGGCCCGTACTTCTCGGTGGGGACATTATTTACGTCTATAACGTTATATATCTTAACCTAAGGGAACCTAACATCTCGGACGTAGTATTTCACAACATTCCTGGCGGGTCGGTCCCACTTCTCGGTGGGAACATTATTTACGTCTATAACGTAATATAACCTAACCTAATCCATCTAGACCCTCGCTGGTAATGTTTTACAAAATCCCGGTCGTGTCTGCCCGTACTTCTCCGTGGGGACATTATACACGTCTATATCGTTATATATCCTAACCTAAGGCAACTTAACATCTCGGATGTAGTATTTTCCAACATTCCTGGCGGGTCAGTCCCTACTTCTCGGTGGGCACATTATATACGTCTATATCGTAATATAACCTAACCTAACCCATCTAGACCCTCGCTGGTAATGTTTTACAGAATCCCGGTCGTGTCGTCTCGTACGTCTCGGTGCGGACATTATATACGTCTATAACGTTATATATCCTAACCTAAGGGAACCTAACATCACGGATGTAGTATTTCACAACATTCCTGGCTGGTCGGCCCCACTTCTCGGTGGGAAAATTATATACGTTTATAACGTAGTATAACCAAACCTAACCCATCTAGCACCTCGCTTGTAATGTTTTGCAGAATCCCGGTCGTGTCGGCCCGTACGTCTCGGTGCGGACATTATATACGTCTATAACGTTATATATCCTAACCTAAGGGTACCTAACATCTCGGATGTAGTATTTCACAACATTCCTGGCTGGTCGGCCTCACTTCTCGGTGGGAACATTATATACGTTTATAACGAAGTATAACCTAACCTAACCCATCTAGACCCTCGCTTGTAATGTTTTACAGAATCCCGGTCGTGTCGTCCCGTACGTCTCGGCGCGGACATTATATACGTCTATAACGTTTTATATCCTAACCAAAGGCAACCTAACATCTCGAATGTAGTATTTCACAACATTCCTGGCGGGTCGGCCCCACTTCTCGGTGGGAACATTATTTACGTGTATAACGTAATATAACCTAACCTAATCCATCTAGACCCTCGCTGGTAATGTTTTACAAAATCCCGGTCGTGTCGGCCCGTACTTCTCCGTGGGGACATTATATACGTCTATATCGTTATATATCCTAACCTAAGGGAACCTAACATCTCGGATGTAGTATTTTAGAACATTCCTGGCGGGGCGGCCGCTACTTCTCGGTGGGAACATTATATACGTCTATATCGTAATATAACCTAACCTAACCCATCTAGACCCTCGCTTGTAATGTTTTACAGAATCCCGGCCGTGTCGTCCCGTACGTCTCGGCGCGGACATTATATACGTCTATAACGTTTTATATCCTAACCAAAGGCAACCTAACATCTCGAATGTAGTATTTCACAACATTCCTGACGGGTCGGCCCCACTTCTCGGTGGGAGCATTATTTACGTCTATATCGTAATATAACCAAACCTAAACCATCTAGACCCTCGCTGGTAATGTTTTACAAAATCCCGGTCGCGTCGGCCCGTACTTCTCCGTGGGGACATTATATACGTCTATATCGTTATATATCCTAACCTAAGGCAACTTAACATCTCCGATGTAGTATTTTCCAACATTCCTGGCGGGTCGGCCCCTACTTCTCGGTGGGCACATTATATACGTTTATATCGTAATATAACCTAACCTAACCCATCCAGCCCCTCGCTTGTAATGTTTTGCAGAATCCCGTTCGTGTCGGCCCGTACGTCTCGGTGCGGACATTATATACGTCTATAACGTTATATATCCTAACCTAAGCGAACCTAATATCTCGGATGTAGTATTTCACAACATTCATGGCTGGTCGGCCCCACTTCTCGGTGGGAACATTATATACGTTTATAACGAAGTATAACTTAACCTAACCCATCTAGACCCTCGCTTGTAATGTTTTACAGAATCCCGGTCGTGTCGTCCCCGTACGTCTCGGTGCGGACATTATATACGTCTATAACGTTATATATCCTAACCAAAGGCAACCTAACATCTCGGATGTAGTATTTTCCAACATTCCTGGCGGGGCGGCCGCTACTTCTCGGTGGGAACATTATATACGTCTATATCGTAATATAACCTAACCTAACCCAGCTAGAGCCTCGCTGGTAATGTTTTACAAAATGCCGGTCGTGTCGGCCCGTACTTCTCGGTGGGGACATTATTTACGTCTATAACGTTATATATCTTAACCTAAGGGAACCTAACATCTCGGACGTAGTATTTCACAACATTCCTGGCGGGTCGGTCCCACTTCTCGGTGGGAACATTATTTACGTCTATAACGTAATATAACCTAACCTAATCCATCTAGACCCTCGCTGGTAATGTTTTACAAAATCCCGGTCGTGTCTGCCCGTACTTCTCCGTGGGGACATTATACACGTCTATATCGTTATATATCCTAACCTAAGGCAACTTAACATCTCCGATGTAGTATTTTCCAACATTCCTGGCGGGTCGGCCCCTACTTCTCGGTGGGCACATTATATACGTCTATATCGTAATATAACCTAACCTAACCCATCTAGCCCCTCGCTTGTAATGTTTTACAGAATCCCGGTCGTGTCGTCACGTACGTCTCGGTGCGGGCATTATATACGCCTATAACGTTATATATCCTAACCTAAGGGAACCTAACATCACGGATGTAGTATTTCACAACATTCCTGGCTGGTCGGCCCCACTTCTCGGTGGGTAAATTATATACGTTTATAACGTAGTATAACCTAACCTAACCCATCTAGCCCCTCGCTTGTAATGTTTTACAGAATCCCGGTCGTGTCGTCCCGTACGTCTCGGCGCGGACATTATATACGTCTATAACGTTTTATATCCTAACCAAAGGCAACCTAACATCTCGAATGTAGTATTTCACAACATTCCTGGCGGGTCGGCTCCACTTCTCGGTGGGAACATTATTTACGTCTATAACGTAATATAACCCAACCTAATCCATCTAGACCCTCGCTGGTAATGTTTTACAAAATCCCGGTCGTGTCGGCCCGTACTTCTCCGTGGGGACATTATATACGTCTATAACGTTATATATCCTAACCTAAGGGTACCTAACATCTCGCATGTAGTATTTCACAACATTCCTGACTGGTCGGCCCCACTTCTCGGTGGGAACATTATATACGTTTATAACGAAGTATAACCTAACCTAACCCATCTAGACCCTCGCTTGTAATGTTTTACAGAATCCCGGTCGTGTCGTCCCGTACGTCTCGGTGCGGGCATTATATACGTCTATAACGTTATATATCCTAACCAAAGGCAACCTAACATCTCGAATGTAGTATTTCACAACATTCCTGGCTGGTCGGCCCCACTTCTCGGTGGGAACATTATATACGTTTATAACGAAGTATAACCTAACCTAACCCATCTAGACCCTCGCTTGTAATGTTTTACAGAATCCCGGTCGTGTCGTCCCGTACGTCTCGGTGCGGGCATTATATACGTCTATAACGTTATATATCCTAACCAAAGGCAACCTAACATCTCGAATGTAGTATTTCACAACATTCCTGGCGGGTCAGTCCCTACTTCTCGGTGGGCACATTATATACGTCTATATCGTAATATAACCTAACCTAACCCATCTAGACCCTCGCTGGTAATGTTTTACAGAATCCCGGTCGTGTCGTCTCGTACGTCTCGGTGCGGACATTATATACGTCTATAACGTTATATATCCTAACCTAAGGGAACCTAACATCACGGATGTAGTATTTCACAACATTCCTGGCTGGTCGGCCCCTACTTCTCGGTGGGCACATTATATACGTCTATATCGTAATATAACCTAACCTAACCCATCTAGACCGTCGCTGGTAATGTTTTACAAAATCCCGGTCGTGTCGGCCCGTACTTCTCCGTGCGGACATTATATACGTCTATATCGTTATATATCCTAACCTAAGGGAACCTAACATCTTGGATGTAGTATTTGCCAACATTCCTGGCGGGTCGGCCCCTACTTTTCGGTGGGCACATTATATACGTCTATATCGTAATATAACCTAACCTAACCCATCTAGACCCTCGCTGGTAATGTTTTACAAAATCCCGGTCGTGTCGGCTCGTACTTCTCGGTGGGGACATTATTTACGTCTATAACTTTATATATCCTAACCAAAGGCAACCTAACATCCCGGATGTAGTATTTTCCAACATTCCTGGCGGGGCGGCCGCTACTTCTCGGTGGGAACATTATATACGTCTATATCGTAATATAACCTAACCTAACCCAGCTAGACCCTCGCTGGTAATGTTTTACAAAATGCCGGTCGTGTCGGCCCGTACTTCTCGGTGGGGACATTATTTACGTCTATAACGTTATATATCTTAACCTAAGGGAACCTAACATCTCGGATGTAGTAATTCACAACATTCCTGGCAGGTCGGCCCCACTTCTCGGTGGGAATATCATATACGTTTATAACGTAATATAACGTAACCTAACCCATCTAGCCCCTCGCTGGTTATGTTTTACAAAATCCCAGTCGTGTCGGCCCGTACTTTTCCGTGGTGACATTATATACGTCTATAATTTTATATATCCTAACCTAAGGCAACTTAACATCTCGGATGTAGTATTTTCCAACATTCCTGGCGGGTCAGTCCCTACTTCTCGGTGGGCACATTATATACGTCTATATCGTAATATAACCTAACCTAACCCATCTAGACCCTCGCTGGTAATGTTTTGCAGAATCCCGGTCGTGTCGGCCCGTACGTCTCGGTGCGGACATTATATACGTCTATAACGTTATATATCCTAACCTAAGCGAACCTAATATCGCGGATGTAGTATTTCACAACATTCCTGGCTGGTCGGCCCCACTTCTCGGTGGGAACATTATATACGTTTATAACGAAGTATAACTTAAACTAACCCATCTAGACCCTCGCTTGTAATGTTTTACAGAATCCCGGTCGTGTCGTCCCGTACGTCTCGGTGCGGTCATTATATACGTCTATAACGTTATATATCCTAACCAAAGGCAACCTAACATCTCGGATGTAGTATTTTCCAACATTCCTGGCGGGGCGGCCGCTACTTCTCGGTGGGAACATTATATACGTCTATATCGTAATATAACCTAACCTAACCCAGCTAGACCCTCGCTGGTAATGTTTTACAAAATGCCGGTCGTGTCGGCCCGTACTTCTCGGTGGTGACATTATATACGTCTATAATTTTATATATCCTAACCTAAGGCAACTTAACATCTCGGATGTAGTATTTTCCAACATTCCTGGCGGGTCGGCCCCACTTCTCGGTGGGAACATTATTCACGTCTATAACGTAATATAACCTAACCTAACCCATCTAGACCCTCGCTGGTAATGTTTTACAGAATCCCGGTCGTGTCGTCTCGTACGTCTCGGTGCGGACATTATATACGTCTATATCGTTATATATCCTAACCTAAGGGAACCTAACATCTTGGATGTAGTATTTTCCAACATTCCTGGCGGGTCGGCCCCTACTTTTCGGTGGGCACATTATATACGTCTATATCGTAATATAACCTAACCTAACCCATCTAGACCCTCGCTGGTAATGTTTTACAAAATCCCGGTCGTGTCGGCTCGTACTTCTCGGTGGGGACATTATTTACGTCTATAACTTTATATATCCTAACCAAAGGCAACCTAACATCCCGGATGTAGTATTTTCCAACATTCCTGGCGGGGCGGCCGCTACTTCTCGGTGGGAACATTATATACGTCTATATCGTAATATAACCTAACCTAACCCAGCTAGACCCTCGCTGGTAATGTTTTACAAAATGCCGGTCGTGTCGGCCCGTACTTCTCGGTGGGGACATTATTTACGTCTATGACGTTATATATCTTAACCTAAGGGAACCTAACATCTCGGATGTAGTAATTCACAACATTCCTGGCAGGTCGGCCCCACTTCTCGGTGGGAACATTATATACGTTTATAACGTAATATAACGTAACCTAACCCATCTAGCCCCTCGCTGGTTATGTTTTACAAAATCCCGGTCGTGTCGGCCCGTACTTCTCCGTGGGGGCATTATATACGTCTATATCGTTATATATCCTAACCTAAGGCAACCTAACATCTCGGATGTAGTATTTTCCAACATTCCTGGCGGGTCGGCCCCTACTTCTCGGTGGGCACATTATATACGTCTATATCGTAATATAACCAAACCTAACCCATCTAGAACCTCGCTGGTAATGTTTTACAAAATCCCGGTCGCGTCGGCCCGTACTTCTCCGTGGGGACATTATATACGTCTATATCGTTATATATCCTAACCTAAGGCAACTTAACATCTCCGATGTAGTATTTTCCAACATTCCTGGCGGGTCGGCCCCTACTTCTCGGTGGGCACATTATATACGTTTATATCGTAATATAACCTAACCTAACCCATCCAGCCCCTCGCTTGTAATGTTTTGCAGAATCCCGGTCGTGTCGGCCCGTACTTCTCCGTGGGGACATTATATACGTCTATATCGTTATATATCCTAACCTAAGGCAACTTAACATCTCCGATGTAGTATTTTCCAACATTCCTGGCGGGTCGGCCCCTACTTCTCGGTGGGCACATTATATACGTCTATATCGTAATATAACCTAACCTAACCCATCTAGCCCCTCGCTTGTAATGTTTATAGAATCCCGGTCGTGTCGTCCCGTACGTCTCGGTGCGGGCATTATATACGCCTATAACGTTATATATCCTAACCTAAGGGAACCTAACATCACGGATGTAGTATTTCACAACATTCCTGGCTGGTCGGCCCCACTTCTCGGTGGGTAAATTATATACGTTTATAACGTAGTATAACCTAACCTAACCCATCTAGCCCCTCGCTTGTAATGTTTTGCAGAATCCCGGTCGTGTCGGCCCGTACGTCTCGGTGCGGACATTATATACGTCTATAACGTTATATATCCTAACCTAAGGGTACCTAACATCTCGCATGTAGTATTGCACAACATTCCTGGCTGGTCGGCCCCACTTCTCGGTGGGAACCTTATATACGTTTATAACGAAGTATAACCTAACCTAACCCATCTAGACCCTCGCTTGAAATGTTTTACAGAATCCCGGTCGTGTCGTCCCGTACGTCTCGGCGCGGACATTATATACGTCTATAACGTTTTATATCCTAACCAAAGGCAACCTAACATCTCGAATGTAGTATTTCACAACATTCCTGGCGGGTCGGCCCCTACTTCTCGGTGGGCACATTATATACGTCTATATCGTAATATAACCAAACCTAACCCATCTAGACCCTCGCTGGTAATGTTTTACAAAATCCCGGTCGTGTCGGCCCGTACTTCTCCGTGGGGACATTATATACGTCTATATCGTTATATATCCTAACCTAAGGCAACTTAACAGCTCCGATGTAGTATTTTCCAACATTCCTGGCGGGTTGGCCCCTACTTCTCGGTGGGCACATTATATACGTCTATATCGTAATATAACCTAACCTAACCCATCTAGCCCCTCGCTTGTAATGTTTTGCAGAATCCCTGTCGTGTCGGCCCGTACGTCTCGGTGCGGACATTATATACGTCTATAACGTTATATATACTAACCTAAGCGAACGTAACATCTCGGATGTAGTATTTCACAACATTCCTGGCTGGTCGGCCCCACTTCTCGGTGGGAACATTATATACGTTTATAACGTAATATAACCTAACCTAACCCATCTAGCCCCTCGCTGGTTATGTTTTACAAAATCCCAGTCTTGTCGGCCCGTACTTTTCCGTGGGGACATTATATACGTCTATAATTTTATATATCCTAACCTAAGGCAACTTAACATCTCGGATGTAGTATTTTCCAACATTCCTGGCGGGTCAGTCCCTACTTCTCGGTGGGCACATTATATACGTCTATATCGTAATATAACCTAACCTAACCCATCTAGACCCTCGCTGGTAATGTTTTACAGAATCCCGGTCGGGTCGTCCCGTACGTGTCGGCGCGGACATTATATACGTCTATAACGTTTTACATCCTAACCAAAGGCAACCTAACATCTCGAATGTAGTATTTCACAACATTCCTGGCGGGTCGGTCCCACTTCTCGGTGGGAACATTATTTACGTCTATAACGTAATATAACCTAACCTAATCCATCTAGACCCTCGCTGGTAATGTTTTACAAAATCCCGGTCGTGTCTGCCCGTACTTCTCCGTGGGGACATTATACACGTCTATATCGTTATATATCCTAACCTAAGGCAACCTAACATCTCGGATGTAGTATTTTCCAACATTCCTGGCGGGTCAGTCCCTACTTCTCGGTGGGCACATTATATACGTCTATATCGTAATATAACCTAACCTAAGCCATCTAGACCCTCGCTGGTAATGTTTTACAGAATCCCGGTCGTGTCGTCTCGTACGTCTCGGTGCGGACGTTATATACGTCTATAACGTTATATATCCTAACCAAAGGCAACCTAACATCTCGGATGTAGTATTTTCCAACATTCCTGGCGGGGCGGCCGCTACTTCTCGGTGGGAACATTATTTACGTCTATAACGTAATATAACCCAACCTAATCCATCTAGACCCTCGCTGGTAATGTTTTACAAAATCCCGGTCGTGTCGGCCCGTACTTCTCCGTGGGGACATTATATACGTCTATAACGTTATATATCCTAACCTAAGGGAACCTAACATCTCGGATGTAGTATTTTCCAACATTCCTGGCGGGGCGGCCCCTACTTCTCGGTGGGCACATTATATACGTCTATATCGTAATATAACCTAACCTAACCCATCTAGCCCCTCGCTTGTAATGTTTTGCAGAATCCCGGTCGTGTCGGCCCGTACGTCTCGGTGCGGACATTATATACGTCTATAACG
Organism: Xylocopa violacea; assembly: GCA_963969225.1. NCBI lineage: Eukaryota > Metazoa > Arthropoda > Insecta > Hymenoptera > Apidae > Xylocopa > Xylocopa violacea. The sequence continues at coordinate 181,195 of CAXAJV010000674.1, forward strand.
TTATATATCCTAACCTAAGCGAACCTAACATCTCGGATGTAGTATTTCACAACATTCCTGACTGGTCGGCTCCACTTCTCGGTGGGAACATTATATACGTTTATAACGAAGTATAACTTAACCTAACCCATCTAGAGCCTCGCTTGTAATGTTTTACAGAATCCCGGTCGTGTCGTCCCGTACGTCTCGGTGCGGACATTATATACGTCTATAACGTTATATATCCTAACCAAAGGCAACCTAACATCTCGAATGTAGTATTTCACAACATTCCTTGCGGGTCGGCCCCACTTCTCGGTGGGAACATTATTTACGTCTATAACGTAATATAACCTAACCTAATCCATCTAGACCCTCGCTGGTAATGTTTTACAAAATCCCGGTCGTGTCGGCCCGTACTTCTCCGTGGGGACATTATATACGTCTATAACGTTATGTATCCTAACCTAAGGGAACCTAACATCTCGGATGTAGTATTTTCCAACATTCCTGGCGGGGCGGCCGCTACTTCTTGGTGGGAACATTATATACGTCTATATCGTAATATAACCTAACCTAACCCATCTAGACCCTCGCTGGTAATGTTCTACAAAATCCCGGTCGTGTCGTCTCGTACGTCTCGGTGCGGACATTATATACGTCTATAACGTTATATATCCTAACCTAAGGGAACCTAACATCACGGATGTAGTATTTCACAACATTCCTGGCTGGTCGGCCCCACTTCTCGGTGGGAAAATTATATACGTTTATAACGTAGTATAACCTAACCTAACCCATCTAGCCCCTCGCTTGTAATGTTTTGCAGAATCCCGGTCGTGTCGGCCCGTACGTCTCGGTGCGGACATTATATACGTCTGTAACGTTATATATCCTAACCTAAGGGTACCTAACATCTCGCATGTAGTATTTCACAACATTCCTGGCTGGTCGGCCCCACTTCTCGGTGGGAACCTTATATACGTTTATAACGAAGTATAACCTAACCTAACCCATCTAGACCCTCGCTTGTAATGTTTTGCAGAATCCCGGTCGTGTCGTCCCGTACGTCTCGGCGCGGACATTATATACGTCTATAACGTTTTATATCCTAACCAAAGGCAACCTAACATCTCGAATGTAGTATTTCACAACATTCCTGGCGGGTCGGCTCCACTTCTCGGTGGGAACATTATTTACGTCTATAACGTAATATAACCTAACCTAATCCATCTAGACCCTCGCTGGTAATGTTTTACAAAATCCCGGTCGTGTCGGCCCGTACTTCTCGGTGCGGACATTATATACGTCTATAACGTTATATATCCTAACCTAGGCGAACCTAACATCTCGGATGTAGTATTTCACAACATTCCTGGCTGGTCGGCCCCACTTCTCGGTGGGAACATTATATACGTTTATAACGAAGTATAACTTAACCTAGCCCATCTAGACCCTCGCTGGTAATGTTTTACAAAATCCCGGTCGTGTCGGCCCGTACTTTTCCGTGGGGTCATTATATACGTCTATAATTTTATATATCCTAACCTAAGGCAACTTAACATCTCGGATGTAGTATTTTCCAACATTCCTGGCGGGTCAGTCCCTACTTCTCGGTGGGCACATTATATACGTCTATATCGTAATATAACCTAACCTAAGCCATCTAGATCCTCGCTGGTAATGTTTTACAGAATCCCGGTCGTGTCGTCTCGTACGTCTCGGTGCGGACGTTATATACGTCTATAACCTTATATATCCTAACCAAAGGCAACCTAACATCTCGGATGTAGTATTTTCCAACATTCCTGGCGGGGCGGCCGCTACTTCTCGGTGGGAACATTATTTACGTCTATAACGTAATATAACCCAACCTAATCCATCTAGACCCTCGCTGGTAATGTTTTACAAAATCCCGGTCGTGTCGGCCCGTACTTCTCCGTGGGGACATTATATACGTCTATAACGTTATATATCCTAACCTAAGGGAACCTAACATCTCGGATGTAGTATTTTCCAACATTCCTGGCGGGGCGGCCCCTACTTCTCGGTGGGCACATTATATACGTCTATATCGTAATATAACCTAACCTAACCCATCTAGCCCCTCGCTTGTAATGTTTTGCAGAATCCCGGTCGTGTCGGCCCGTACGTCTCGGTGCGGACATTATATACGTCTATAACGTTATATATCCTAACCTAAGCGAACCTAACATCTCGGATGTAGTATTTCACAACATTCCTGGCTGGTCGGCTCCACTTCTCGGTGGGAACATTATATACGTTTATAACGAAGTATAACTTAACCTAACCCATCTAGAGCCTCGCTTGTAATGTTTTACAGAATCCCGGTCGTGTCGTTCCGTACGTCTCGGTGCGGACATTATATACGTCTATAACGTTATATATCCTAACCAAAGGCAACCTAACATCTCGAATGTAGTATTTCACAACATTCCTTGCGGGTCGGCCCCACTTCTCGGTGGGAACATTATTTACGTCTATAACGTAATATAACCTAACCTAATCCATCTAGAACCTCGCTGGTAATGTTTTACAAAATCCCGGTCGTGTCGGCCCGTACTTCTCCGTGGGGACATTATATACGTCTATAACGTTATATATCCTAACCTAAGGGAACCTAACATCTCGGATGTAGTATTTTCCAACATTCCTGGCGGGGCGGCCGCTACTTCTTGGTGGGAACATTATATACGTCTATATCGTAATATAACCTAACCTAACCCATCTAGACCCTCGCTGGTAATGTTCTACAAAATCCCGGTCGTGTCGTCTCGTACGTCTCGGTGCGGACATTATATACGTCTATAACGTTATATATCCTAACCTAAGGGAACCTAACATCACGGATGTAGTATTTCACAACATTCCTGGCTGGTCGGCCCCACTTCTCGGTGGGAAAATTATATACGTTTATAACGTAGTATAACCTAACCTAACCCATCTAGCCCCTCGCTTGTAATGTTTTGCAGAATCCCGGTCGTGTCGGCCCGTACGTCTCGGTGCGGACATTATATACGTCTATAACGTTATATATCCTAACCTAAGGGTACCTAACATCTCGCATGTAGTATTTCACAACATTCCTGGCTGGTCGGCCCCACTTCTCGGTGGGAACCTTATATACGTTTATAACGAAGTATAACCTAACCTAACCCATCTAGACCCTCGCTTGTAATGTTTTGCAGAATCCCGGTCGTGTCGTCCCGTACGTCTCGGCGCGGACATTATATACGTCTATAACGTTTTATATCCTAACCAAAGGCAACCTAACATCTCGAATGTAGTATTTCACAACATTGCTGGCGGGTCGGCTCCACTTCTCGGTGGGAACATTATTTACGTCTATAACGTAATATAACCTAACCTAATCCATCTTGACCCTCGCTGGTAATGTTTTACAAAATCCCGGTCGTGTCGGCCCGTACTTCTCCGTGGGGACATTATATACGTCTATATCGTTATATATCCTAACCTAAGGCAACCTAACATCTCGGATGTAGTATTTTCCAACATTCCTGGCGGGTCGGCCCCTACTTCTCGGTGGGCACATTATATACGTCTATATCGTAATATAACCAAACCTAACCCATCTAGACCCTCGCTGGTAATGTTTTACAAAATCCCGGTCGTGTCGGCCCGTACTTCTCCGTGGGGACATTATATACGTCTATATCGTTATATATCCCAACCTAAGGCAACTTAACAGCTCCGATGTAGTATTTTCCAACATTCCTGGCGGGTCGGCCCCTACTTCTCGGTGGGCACATTATATACGTCTATATCGTAATATAACCTAACCTAACCCATCTAGCCCCTCGCTTGTAATGTTTTGCAGAATCCCTGTCGTGTCGGCCCGTACGTCTCGGTGCGGACATTATATACGTCTATAACGTTATATACACTAACCTAAGCGAACGTAACATCTCGGATGTAGTATTTCACAACATTCCTGGCTGGTCGGCCCCACTTCTCGGTGGGAACATTATATACGTTTATAACGTAATATAACCTAACCTAACCCATCTAGCCCCTCGCTGGTTATGTTTTACAAAATCCCAGTCTTGTCGGCCCGTACCTTTCCGTGGGGACATTATATACGTCTATAATTTTATATATCCTAACCTAAGGCAACTTAACATCTCGGATGTAGTATTTTCCAACATTCCTGGCGGGTCAGTCCCTACTTCTCGGTGGGCACATTATATACGTCTATATCGTAATATAACCTAACCTAACCCATCTAGACCCTCGCTGGTAATGTTTTACAGAATCCCGGTCGTGTCGTCCCGTACGTCTCGGCGCGGACATTATATACGTCTATAACGTTTTATATCTTAACCAAAGGCAACCTAACATCTCGAATGTAGTATTTCACAACATTCCTGGCGGGTCGGTCCCACTTCTCGGTGGGAACATTATTTACGTCTATAACGTAATATAACCTAACCTAATCCATCTAGACCCTCGCTGGTAATGTTTTACAAAATCCCGGTCGTGTCGGCCCGTACTTCTCCGTGGGGACATTATATACGTCTATATCGTTATATATCCTAACCTAAGGCAACCTAACATCTCGGATGTAGTATTTTCCAACATTCCTGGCGGGTCGGCCCCTACTTCTCGGTGGGCACATTATATACGTCTATATCGTAATATAACCAAACCTAACCCATCTAGAACCTCGCTGGTAATGTTTTACAAAATCCCGGTCGTGTCGGCCCGTACTTCTCCGTGGGGACATTATATACGTCTATATCGTTATATATCCTAACCTAAGGCAACTTAACAGCTCCGATGTAGTATTTTCCAACATTCCTGGGGGGTCGGCCCCTACTTCTCGGTGGGCACATTATATACGTCTATATCGTAATATAACCTAACCTAACCCATCTAGCCCCTCGCTTGTAATGTTTTGCAGAATCCCTGTCGTGTCGGCCCGTACGTCTCGGTGCGGACATTATATACGTCTATAACGTTATATATACTAACCTAAGAGAAAGTAACATCTCGGATGTAGTATTTCACAACATTCCTGGCTGGTCGGCCCCACTTCTCGGTGGGAACATTATATACGTTTATAACGTAATATAACCTAACCTAACCCATCTAGCCCCTCGCTGGTTATGTTTTACAAAATCCCAGTCTTGTCGGCCCGTACTTTTCCGTGGGGACATTATATACGTCTATAATTTTATATATCCTAACCTAAGGCAACTTAACATCTCGGATGTAGTATTTTCCAACATTCCTGGCGGGTCAGTCCCTACTTCTCGGTGGGCACATTATATACGTCTATATCGTAATATAACCTAACCTAACCCATCTAGACCCTCGCTGGTAATGTTTTACAGAATCCCGGTCGGGTCGTCCCGTACGTGTCGGCGCGGACATTATATACGTCTATAACGTTTTATATCCTAACCAAAGGCAACCTAACATCTCGAATGTAGTATTTCACAACATTCCTGGCGGGTCGGTCCCACTTCTCGGTGGGAACATTATTTACGTCTATAACGTAATATAACCTAACCTAATCCATCTAGACCCTCGCTGGTAATGTTTTACAAAATCCCGGTCGTGTCGGCCCGTACTTCTCGGTGCGGACATTATATACGTCTATAACGTTATATATCCTAACCTAGGCGAACCTAACATCTCGGATGTAGTATTTCACAACATTCCTGGCTGGTCGGCCCCACTTCTCGGTGGGAACATTATATACGTTTATAACGAAGTATAACTTAACCTAGCCCATCTAGACCCTCGCTGGTAATGTTTTACAAAATCCCGGTCGTGTCGGCCCGTACTTTTCCGTGGGGTCATTATATACGTCTATAATTTTATATATCCTAACCTAAGGCAACTTAACATCTCGGATGTAGTATTTTCCAACATTCCTGGCGGGTCAGTCCCTACTTCTCGGTGGGCACATTATATACGTCTATATCGTAATATAACCTAACCTAACCCATCTAGACCCTCGCTGGTAATGTTTTACAGAATCCCGGTCGTGTCGTCTCGTACGTCTCGGTGCGGACATTATATACGTCTATAACGTTATATATCCTAACCAAAGGCAACCTAACATCTCGGATGTAGTATTTTCCAACATTCCTGGCGGGGCGGCCGCTACTTCTCGGTGGGAACATTATTTACGTCTATAACGTAATATAACCCAACCTAATCCATCTAGACCCTCGCTGGTAATGTTTTACAAAATCCCGGTCGTGTCGGCCCGTACTTCTCCGTGGGGACATTATATACGTCTATAACGTTATATATCCTAACCTAAGGGAACCTAACATCTCGGATGTAGTATTTTCCAACATTCCTGGCGGGGCGGCCCCTACTTCTCGGTGGGCACATTATATACGTCTATATCGTAATATAACCTAACCTAACCCATCTAGCCCCTCGCTTGTAATGTTTTGCAGAATCCCGGTCGTGTCGGCCCGTACGTCTCGGTGCGGACATTATATACGTCTATAACGTTATATATCCTAACCTCAGCGAACCTAACATCTCGGATGTAGTATTTCACAACATTCCTGGCTGGTCGGCTCCACTTCTCGGTGGGAACATTATATACGTTTATAACGAAGTATAACTTAACCTAACCCATCTAGAGCCTCGCTTGTAATGTTTTACAGAATCCCGGTCGTGTCGTCCCGTACGTCTCGGTGCGGACATTATATACGTCTATATCGTTATATATCCTAACCTAAGGCAACCTAACATCTCGGATGTAGTATTTTCCAACATTCCTGGCGGGTCGGCCCCTACTTCTCGGTGGGCACATTATATACGTCTATATCGTAATATAACCAAACCTAACCCATCTAGAACCTCGCTGGTAATGTTTTACAAAATCCCGGTCGTGTCGGCCCGTACTTCTCCGTGGGGACATTATATACGTCTATATCGTTATATATCCTAACCTAAGGCAACTTAACAGCTCCGATGTAGTATTTTCCAACATTCCTGGGGGGTCGGCCCCTACTTCTCGGTGGGCACATTATATACGTCTATATCGTAATATAACCTAACCTAACCCATCTAGCCCCTCGCTTGTAATGTTTTGCAGAATCCCTGTCGTGTCGGCCCGTACGTCTCGGTGCGGACATTATATACGTCTATAACGTTATATATACTAACCTAAGCGAACGTAACATCTCGGATGTAGTATTTCACAACATTCCTTGCTGGTCGGCCCCACTTCTCGGTGGGAACATTATATACGTTTATAACGTAATATAACCTAACCTAACCCATCTAGCCCCTCGCTGGTTATGTTTTACAAAATCCCAGTCTTGTCGGCCCGTACTTTTCCGTGGGGACATTATATACGTCTATAATTTTATATATCCTAACCTAAGGCAACTTAACATCTCGGATGTAGTATTTTCCAACATTCCTGGCGGGTCAGTCCCTACTTCTCGGTGGGCACATTATATACGTCTATATCGTAATATAACCTAACCTAACCCATCTAGACCCTCGCTGGTAATGTTTTACAGAATCCCGGTCGGGTCGTCCCGTACGTGTCGGCGCGGACATTATATACGTCTATAACGTTTTATATCCTAACCAAAGGCAACCTAACATCTCGAATGTAGTATTTCACAACATTCCTGGCGGGTCGGTCCCACTTCTCGGTGGGAACATTATTTACGTCTATAACGTAATATAACATAACCTAATCCATCTAGACCCTCGCTGGTAATGTTTTACAAAATCCCGGTCGTGTCGGCCCGTACTTCTCGGTGCGGACATTATATACGTCTATAACGTTATATATCCTAACCTAGGCGAACCTAACATCTCGGATGTAGTATTTCACAACATTCCTGGCTGGTCGGCCCCACTTCTCGGTGGGAACATTATATACGTTTATAACGAAGTATAACCTAACCTAACCCATCTAGACCCTCGCTGGTAATGTTCTACAAAATCCCGGTCGTGTCGTCTCGTACGTCTCGGTGCGGACATTATATACGTCTATAACGTTATATATCCTAACCTAAGGGAACCTAACATCACGGATGTAGTATTTTCCAACATTCCTGGCGGGTCAGTCCCTACTTCTCGGTGGGCACATTATATACGTCTATATCGTAATATAACCTAACCTAACCCATCTAGACCCTCGCTGGTAATGTTTTACAGAATCCCGGTCGTGTCGTCTCGTACGTCTCGGTGCGGACATTATATACGTCTATAACGTTATATATCCTAACCAAAGGCAACCTAACATCTCGGATGTAGTATTTTCCAACATTCCTGGCGGGGCGGCCGCTACTTCTCGGTGGGAACATTATTTACGTCTATAACGTAATATAACCCAACCTAATCCATCTAGACCCTCGCTGGTAATGTTTTACAAAATCCCGGTCGTGTCGGCCCGTACTTCTCCGTGGGGACATTATATACGTCTATAACGTTATATATCCTAACCTAAGGGAACCTAACATCTCGGATGTAGTATTTTCCAACATTCCTGGCGGGGCGGCCCCTACTTCTCGGTGGGCACATTATATACGTCTATATCGTAATATAACCTAACCTAACCCATCTAGCCCCTCGCTTGTAATGTTTTGCAGAATCCCGGTCGTGTCGGCCCGTACGTCTCGGTGCGGACATTATATACGTCTATAACGTTATATATCCTAACCTAAGCGAACCTAACATCTCGGATGTAGTATTTCACAACATTCCTGGCTGGTCGGCTCCACTTCTCGGTGGGAACATTATATACGTTTATAACGAAGTATAACTTAACCTAACCCATCTAGAGCCTCGCTTGTAATGTTTTACAGAATCCCGGTCGTGTCGTCCCGTACGTCTCGGTGCGGACATTATATACGTCTATAACGTTATATATCCTAACCAAAGGCAACCTAACATCTCGAATGTAGTATTTCACAACATTCCTTGCGGGTCGGCCCCACTTCTCGGTGGGAACATTATTTACGTCTATAACGTAATATAACCTAACCTAATCCATCTAGAACCTCGCTGGTAATGTTTTACAAAATCCCGGTCGTGTCGGCCCGTACTTCTCCGTGGGGACATTATATACGTCTATAACGTTATATATCCTAACCTAAGGGAACCTAACATCTCGGATGTAGTATTTTCCAACATTCCTGGCGGGGCGGCCGCTACTTCTTGGTGGGAACATTATATACGTCTATATCGTAATATAACCTAACCTAACCCATCTAGACCCTCGCTGGTAATGTTCTACAAAATCCCGGTCGTGTCGTCTCGTACGTCTCGGTGCGGACATTATATACGTCTATAACGTTATATATCCTAACCTAAGGGAACCTAACATCACGGATGTAGTATTTCACAACATTCCTGGCTGGTCGGCCCCACTTCTCGGTGGGAAAATTATATACGTTTATAACGTAGTATAACCTAACCTAACCCATCTAGCCCCTCGCTTGTAATGTTTTGCAGAATCCCGGTCGTGTCGGCCCGTACGTCTCGGTGCGGACATTATATACGTCTATAACGTTATATATCCTAACCTAAGGGTACCTAACATCTCGCATGTAGTATTTCACAACATTCCTGGCTGGTCGGCCCCACTTCTCGGTGGGAACCTTATATACGTTTATAACGAAGTATAACCTAACCTAACCCATCTAGACCCTCGCTTGTAATGTTTTGCAGAATCCCGGTCGTGTCGTCCCGTACGTCTCGGCGCGGACATTATATACGTCTATAACGTTTTATATCCTAACCAAAGGCAACCTAACATCTCGAATGTAGTATTTCACAACATTCCTGGCGGGTCGGCTCCACTTCTCGGTGGGAACATTATTTACGTCTATAACGTAATATAACCTAACCTAATCCATCTTGACCCTCGCTGGTAATGTTTTACAAAATCCCGGTCGTGTCGGCCCGTACTTCTCCGTGGGGACATTATATACGTCTATATCGTTATATATCCTAACCTAAGGCAACCTAACATCTCGGATGTAGTATTTTCCAACATTCCTGGCGGGTCGGCCCCTACTTCTCGGTGGGCACATTATATACGTCTATATCGTAATATAACCAAACCTAACCCATCTAGACCCTCGCTGGTAATGTTTTACAAAATCCCGGTCGTGTCGGCCCGTACTTATCCGTGGGGACATTATATACGTCTATATCGTTATATATCCCAACCTAAGGCAACTTAACAGCTCCGATGTAGTATTTTCCAACATTCCTGGCGGGTCGGCCCCTACTTCTCGGTGGGCACATTATATACGTCTATATCGTAATATAACCTAACCTAACCCATCTAGCCCCTCGCTTGTAATGTTTTGCAGAATCCCTGTCGTGTCGGCCCGTACGTCTCGGTGCGGACATTATATACGTCTATAACGTTATATACACTAACCTAAGCGAACGTAACATCTCGGATGTAGTATTTCACAACATTCCTGGCTGGTCGGCCCCACTTCTCGGTGGGAACATTATATACGTTTATAACGTAATATAACCTAACCTAACCCATCTAGCCCCTCGCTGGTTATGTTTTACAAAATCCCAGTCTTGTCGGCCCGTACTTTTCCGTGGGGACATTATATACGTCTATAATTTTATATATCCTAACCTAAGGCAACTTATCATCTCGGATGTAGTATTTTCCAACATTCCTGGCGGGTCAGTCCCTACTTCTCGGTGGGCACATTATATACGTCTATATCGTAATATAACCTAACCTAACCCATCTAGACCCTCGCTGGTAATGTTTTACAGAAACCCGGTCGGGTCGTCCCGTACGTGTCGGCGCGGACATTATATACGTCTATAACGTTTTATATCCTAACCAAAGGCAACCTAACATCTCGAATGTAGTATTTCACAACATTCCTGGCGGGTCGGTCCCACTTCTCGGTGGGAACATTATTTACGTCTATAACGTAATATAACCTAACCTAATCCATCTAGACCCTCGCTGGTAATGTTTTACAAAATCCCGGTCGTGTCGGCCCGTACTTCTCGGTGCGGACATTATATACGTCTATAACGTTATATATCCTAACCTAGGCGAACCTAACATCTCGGATGTAGTATTTTCCAACATTCCTGGCGGGGCGGCCGCTACTTCTCGGTGGGAAAATTATATACGTTTATAACGTAGTATAACCTAACCTAACCCATCTAGCCCCTCGCTTGTAATGTTTTGCAGAATCCCGGTCGTGTCGGCCCGTACGTCTCGGTGCGGACATTATATACGTCTATAACGTTATATATCCTAACCTAAGGGTACCTAACATCTCGCATGTAGTATTTCACAACATTCCTGGCTGGTCGGCCCCACTTCTCGGTGGGAACCTTCTATACGTTTATAACGAAGTATAACCTAACCTAACCCATCTAGACCCTCGCTTGTAATGTTTTGCAGAATCCCGGTCGTGTCGTCCCGTACGTCTCGGCGCGGACATTATATACGTCTATAACGTTTTATATCTTAACCAAAGGCAACCTAACATCTCGAATGTAGTATTTCACAACATTCCTGGCGGGTCGGTCCCACTTCTCGGTGGGAACATTATTTACGTCTATAACGTAATATAACCTAACCTAATCCATCTAGACCCTCGCTGGTAATGTTTTACAAAATCCCGGTCGTGTCGGCCCGTACTTCTCCGTGGGGACATTATATACGTCTATATCGTTATATATCCTAACCTAAGGCAACCTAACATCTCGGATGTAGTATTTTCCAACATTCCTGGCGGGTCGGCCCCTACTTCTCGGTGGGCACATTATATACGTCTATATCGTAATATAACCAAACCTAACCCATCTAGAACCTCGCTGGTAATGTTTTACAAAATCCCGGTCGTGTCGGCCCGTACTTCTCCGTGGGGACATTATATACGTCTATATCGTTATATATCCTAACCTAAGGCAACCTAACATCTCGGATGTAGTATTTTCCAACATTCCTGGCGGGTCGGCCCCTACTTCTCGGTGGGCACATTATATACGTCTATATCGTAATATAACCAAACCTAACCCATCTAGAACCTCGCTGGTAATGTTTTACAAAATCCCGGTCGTGTCGGCCCGTACTTCTCCGTGGGGACATTATATACGTCTATATCGTTATATATCCTAACCTAAGGCAACTTAACAGCTCCGATGTAGTATTTTCCAACATTCCTGGGGGGTCGGCCCCTACTTCTCGGTGGGCACATTATATACGTCTATATCGTAATATAACCTAACCTAACCCATCTAGCCCCTCGCTTGTAATGTTTTGCAGAATCCCTGTCGTGTCGGCCCGTACGTCTCGGTGCGGACATTATATACGTCTATAACGTTATATATACTAACCTAAGCGAACGTAACATCTCGGATGTAGTATTTCACAACATTCCTGGATGGTCGGCCCCACTTCTCGGTGGGAACATTATATACGTTTATAACGTAATATAACCTAACCTAACCCATCTAGCCCCTCGCTGGTTATGTTTTACAAAATCCCAGTCTTGTCGGCCCGTACTTTTCCGTGGGGACATTATATACGTCTATAATTTTATATATCCTAACCTAAGGCAACTTAACATCTCGGATGTAGTATTTTCCAACATTCCTGGCGGGTCAGTCCCTACTTCTCGGTGGGCACATTATATACGTCTATATCGTAATATAACCTAACCTAACCCATCTAGACCCTCGCTGGTAATGTTTTACAGAATCCCGGTCGGGTCGTCCCGTACGTGTCGGCGCGGACATTATATACGTCTATAACGTTTTATATCCTAACCAAAGGCAACCTAACATCTCGAATGTAGTATTTCACAACATTCCTGGCGGGTCGGTCCCACTTCTCGGTGGGAACATTATTTACGTCTATAACGTAATATAACCTAACCTAATCCATCTAGACCCTCGCTGGTAATGTTTTACAAAATCCCGGTCGTGTCGGCCCGTACTTCTCGGTGCGGACATTATATACGTCTATAACGTTATATATCCTAACCTAGGCGAACGTAACATCTCGGATGTAGTATTTCACAACATTCCTGGCTGGTCGGCCCCACTTCTCGGTGGGAACATTATATACGTTTATAACGAAGTATAACTTAACCTAGCCCATCTAGACCCTCGCTGGTAATGTTTTACAAAATCCCGGTCGTGTCGGCCCGTACTTTTCCGTGGGGTCATTATATACGTCTATAATTTTATATATCCTAACCTAAGGCAACTTAACATCTCGGATGTAGTATTTTCCAACATTCCTGGCGGGTCAGTCCCTACTTCTCGGTGGGCACATTATATACGTCTATATCGTAATATAACCTAACCTAACCCATCTAGACCCTCGCTGGTAATGTTTTACAGAATCCCGGTCGTGTCGTCTCGTACGTCTCGGTGCGGACATTATATACGTCTATAACGTTATATAACCTAACCAAAGGCAACCTAACATCTCGGATGTAGTATTTTCCAACATTCCTGGCGGGGCGGCCGCTACTTCTCGGTGGGAAAATTATATACGTTTATAACGTAGTATAACCTAACCTAACCCATCTAGCCCCTCGCTTGTAATGTTTTGCAGAATCCCGGTCGTGTCGGCCCGTACGTCTCGGTGCGGACATTATATACGTCTATAACGTTATATATCCTAACCTAAGGGTACCTAACATCTCGCATGTAGTATTTCACAACATTCCTGGCTGGTCGGCCCCACTTCTCGGTGGGAACCTTATATACGTTTATAACGAAGTATAACCTAACCTAACCCATCTAGACCCTCGCTTGTAATGTTTTGCAGAATCCCGGTCGTGTCGTCCCGTACGTCTCGGCGCGGACATTATATACGTCTATAACGTTTTATATCCTAACCAAAGGCAACCTAACATCTCGAATGTAGTATTTCACAACATTCCTGGCGGTTCGGCTCCACTTCTCGGTGGGAACATTATTTACGTCTATAACGTAATATAACCTAACCTAATCCATCTTGACCCTCGCTGGTAATGTTTTACAAAATCCCGGTCGTGTCGGCCCGTACTTCTCCGTGGGGACATTATATACGTCTATATCGTTATATATCCTAACCTAAGGCAACCTAACATCTCGGATGTAGTATTTTCCAACATTCCTGGCGGGTCGGCCCCTACTTCTCGGTGGGCACATTATATACGTCTATATCGTAATATAACCAAACCTAACCCATCTAGACCCTCGCTGGTAATGTTTTACAAAATCCCGGTCGTGTCGGCCCGTACTTCTCCGTGGGGACATTATATACGTCTATATCGTTATATATCCCAACCTAAGGCAACTTAACAGCTCCGATGTAGTATTTTCCAACATTCCTGGCGGGTCGGCCCCTACTTCTCGGTGGGCACATTATATACGTCTATATCGTAATATAACCTAACCTAACCCATCTAGCCCCTCGCTTGTAATGTTTTGCAGAATCCCTGTCGTGTCGGCCCGTACGTCTCGGTGCGGACATTATATACGTCTATAACGTTATATACACTAACCTAAGCGAACGTAACATCTCGGATGTAGTATTTCACAACATTCCTGGCTGGTCGGCCCCACTTCTCGGTGGGAACATTATATACGTTTATAACGTAATATAACCTAACCTAACCCATCTAGCCCCTCGCTGGTTATGTTTTACAAAATCCCAGTCTTGTCGGCCCGTACTTTTCCGTGGGGACATTATATACGTCTATAATTTTATATATCCTAACCTAAGGCAACTTAACATCTCGGATGTAGTATTTTCCAACATTCCTGGCGGGTCAGTCCCTACTTCTCGGTGGGCACATTATATACGTCTATATCGTAATATAACCTAACCTAACCCATCTAGACCCTCGCTGGTAATGTTTTACAGAATCCCGGTCGTGTCGTCCCGTACGTCTCGGCGCGGACATTATATACGTCTATAACGTTTTATATCTTAACCAAAGGCAACCTAACATCTCGAATGTAGTATTTCACAACATTCCTGGCGGGTCGGTCCCACTTCTCGGTGGGAACATTATTTACGTCTATAACGTAATATAACCTAACCTAATCCATCTAGACCCTCGCTGGTAATGTTTTACAAAATCCCGGTCGTGTCGGCCCGTACTTCTCCGTGGGGACATTATATACGTCTATATCGTTATATATCCTAACCTAAGGCAACCTAACATCTCGGATGTAGTATTTTCCAACATTCCTGGCGGGTCGGCCCCTACTTCTCGGTGGGCACATTATATACGTCTATATCGTAATATAACCAAACCTAACCCATCTAGAACCTCGCTGGTAATGTTTTACAAAATCCCGGTCGTGTCGGCCCGTACTTCTCCGTGGGGACATTATATACGTCTATATCGTTATATATCCTAACCTAAGGCAACTTAACAGCTCCGATGTAGTATTTTCCAACATTCCTGGGGGGTCGGCCCCTACTTCTCGGTGGGCACATTATATACGTCTATAACGTAATATAACCTAACCTAATCCATCTAGACCCTCGCTGGTAATGTTTTACAAAATCCCGGTCGTGTCGGCCCGTACGTCTCGGTGCGGACATTATATACGTCTATAACGTTATATATACTAACCTAAGCGAACGTAACATCTCGGATGTAGTATTTCACAACATTCCTGGCTGGTCGGCCCCACTTCTCGGTGGGAACATTATATACGTTTATAACGTAATATAACCTAACCTAACCCATCTAGCCCCTCGCTGGTTATGTTTTACAAAATCCCAGTCTTGTCGGCCCGTACTTTTCCGTGGGGACATTATATACGTCTATAATTTTATATATCCTAACCTAAGGCAACTTAACATCTCGGATGTAGTATTTTCCAACATTCCTGGCGGGTCAGTCCCTACTTCTCGGTGGGCACATTATATACGTCTATATCGTAATATAACCTAACCTAACCCATCTAGACCCTCGCTGGTAATGTTTTACAGAATCCCGGTCGGGTCGTCCCGTACGTGTCGGCGCGGACATTATATACGTCTATAACGTTTTATATCCTAACCAAAGGCAACCTAACATCTCGAATGTAGTATTTCACAACATTCCTGGCGGGTCGGTCCCACTTCTCGGTGGGAACATTATTTACGTCTATAACGTAATATAACCTAACCTAATCCATCTAGACCCTCGCTGGTAATGTTTTACAAAATCCCGGTCGTGTCGGCCCGTACTTCTCGGTGCGGACATTATATACGTCTATAACGTTATATATCCTAACCTAGGCGAACCTAACATCTCGGATGTAGTATTTCACAACATTCCTGGCTGGTCGGCCCCACTTCTCGGTGGGAACATTATATACGTTTATAACGAAGTATAACTTAACCTAGCAGATCTAGACCCTCGCTGGTAATGTTTTACAAAATCCCGGTCGTGTCGGCCCGTACTTTTCCGTGGGGTCATTATATACGTCTATAATTTTATATATCCTAACCTAAGGCAACTTAACATCTCGGATGTAGTATTTTCCAACATTCCTGGCGGGTCAGTCCCTACTTCTCGGTGGGCACATTATATACGTCTATATCGTAATATAACCTAACCTAACCCATCTAGACCCTCGCTGGTAATGTTTTACAGAATCCCGGTCGTGTCGTCTCGTACGTCTCGGTGCGGACATTATATACGTCTATAACGTTATATATCCTAACCAAAGGCAACCTAACATCTCGGATGTAGTATTTTCCAACATTCCTGGCGGGGCGGCCGCTACTTCTCGGTGGGAACATTATTTACGTCTATAACGTAATATAACCCAACCTAATCCATCTAGACCCTCGCTGGTAATGTTTTACAAAATCCCGGTCGTGTCGGCCCGTACTTCTCCGTGGGGACATTATATACGTCTATAACGTTATATATCCTAACCTAAGGGAACCTAACATCTCGGATGTAGTATTTTCCAACATTCCTGGCGGGGCGGCCCCTACTTCTCGGTGGGCACATTATATACGTCTATATCGTAATATAACCTAACCTAACCCATCTAGCCCCTCGCTTGTAATGTTTTGCAGAATCCCGGTCGTGTCGGCCCGTACGTCTCGGTGCGGACATTATATACGTCTATAACGTTATATATCCTAACCTCAGCGAACCTAACATCTCGGATGTAGTATTTCACAACATTCCTGGCTGGTCGGCTCCACTTCTCGGTGGGAACATTATATACGTTTATAACGAAGTATAACTTAACCTAACCCATCTAGAGCCTCGCTTGTAATGTTTTACAGAATCCCGGTCGTGTCGTCCCGTACGTCTCGGTGCGGACATTATATACGTCTATAACGTTATATATCCTAACCAAAGGCAACCTAACATCTCGAATGTAGTATTTCACAACATTCCTTGCGGGTCGGCCCCACTTCTCGGTGGGAACATTATTTACGTCTATAACGTAATATAACCTAACCTAATCCATCTAGAACCTCGCTGGTAATGTTTTACAAAATCCCGGTCGTGTCGGCCCGTACTTCTCCGTGGGGACATTATATACGTCTATAACGTTATATATCCTAACCTAAGGGAACCTAACATCTCGGATGTAGTATTTTCCAACATTCCTGGCGGGGCGGCCGCTACTTCTTGGTGGGAACATTATATACGTCTATATCGTAATATAACCTAACCTAACCCATCTAGACCCTCGCTGGTAATGTTCTACAAAATCCCGGTCGTGTCGTCTCGTACGTCTCGGTGCGGACATTATATACGTCTATAACGTTATATATCCTAACCTAAGGGAACCTAACATCACGGATGTAGTATTTCACAACATTCCTGGCTGGTCGGCCCCACTTCTCGGTGGGAAAATTATATACGTTTATAACGTAGTATAACCTAACCTAACCCATCTAGCCCCTCGCTTGTAATGTTTTGCAGAATCCCGGTCGTGTCGGCCCGTACGTCTCGGTGCGGACATTATATACGTCTATAACGTTATATATCCTAACCTAAGGGTACCTAACATCTCGCATGTAGTATTTCACAACATTCCTGGCTGGTCGGCCCCACTTCTCGGTGGGAACCTTATATACGTTTATAACGAAGTATAACCTAACCTAACCCATCTAGACCCTCGCTTGTAATGTTTTGCAGAATCCCGGTCTTGTCGTCCCGTACGTCTCGGCGCGGACATTATATACGTCTATAACGTTTTATATCCTAACCAAAGGCAACCTAACATCTCGAATGTAGTATTTCACAACATTCCTGGCGGGTCGGTCCCACTTCTCGGTGGGAACATTATTTACGTCTATAACGTAATATAACCTAACCTAATCCATCTTGACCCTCGCTGGTAATGTTTTACAAAATCCCGGTCGTGTCGGCCCGTACTTCTCCGTGGGGACATTATATACGTCTATATCGTTATATATCCTAACCTAGGCGAACCTAACATCTCGGATGTAGTATTTTCCAACATTCCTGGCGGGGCGGCCGCTACTTCTCGGTGGGAAAATTATATACGTTTATAACGTAGTATAACCTAACCTAACCCATCTAGCCCCTCGCTTGTAATGTTTTGCAGAATCCCGGTCGTGTCGGCCCGTACGTCTCGGTGCGGACATTATATACGTCTATAACGTTATATATCCTAACCTAAGGGTACCTAACATCTCGCATGTAGTATTTCACAACATTCCTGGCTGGTCGGCCCCACTTCTCGGTGGGAACCTTCTACACGTTTATAACGAAGTATAACCTAACCTAACCCATCTAGACCCTCGCTTGTAATGTTTTGCAGAATCCCGGTCGTGTCGTCCCGTACGTCTCGGCGCGGACATTATATACGTCTATAACGTTTTATATCTTAACCAAAGGCAACCTAACATCTCGAATGTAGTATTTCACAACATTCCTGGCGGGTCGGTCCCACTTCTCGGTGGGAACATTATTTACGTCTATAACGTAATATAACCTAACCTAATCCATCTAGACCCTCGCTGGTAATGTTTTACAAAATCCCGGTCGTGTCGGCCCGTACTTCTCCGTGGGGACATTATATACGTCTATATCGTTATATATCCTAACCTAAGGCAACCTAACATCTCGGATGTAGTATTTTCCAACATTCCTGGCGGGTCGGCCCCTACTTCTCGGTGGGCACATTATATACGTCTATATCGTAATATAACCAAACCTAACCCATCTAGAACCTCGCTGGTAATGTTTTACAAAATCCCGGTCGTGTCGGCCCGTACTTCTCCGTGGGGACATTATATACGTCTATATCGTTATATATCCTAACCTAAGGCAACCTAACATCTCGGATGTAGTATTTTCCAACATTCCTGGCGGGTCGGCCCCTACTTCTCGGTGGGCACATTATATACGTCTATATCGTAATATAACCAAACCTAACCCATCTAGAACCTCGCTGGTAATGTTTTACAAAATCCCGGTCGTGTCGGCCCGTACTTCTCCGTGGGGACATTATATACGTCTATATCGTTATATATCCTAACCTAAGGCAACTTAACAGCTCCGATGTAGTATTTTCCAACATTCCTGGGGGGTCGGCCCCTACTTCTCGGTGGGCACATTATATACGTCTATATCGTAATATAACCTAACCTAACCCATCTAGCCCCTCGCTTGTAATGTTTTGCAGAATCCCTGTCGTGTCGGCCCGTACGTCTCGGTGGGAACATTATATACGTTTATAACGTAATATAACCTAACCTAACCCATCTAGCCCCTCGCTGGTTATGTTTTACAAAATCCCAGTCTTGTCGGCCCGTACTTTTCCGTGGGGACATTATATACGTCTATAATTTTATATATCCTAACCTAAGGCAACTTAACATCTCGGATGTAGTATTTTCCAACATTCCTGGCGGGTCAGTCCCTACTTCTCGGTGGGCACATTATATACGTCTATATCGTAATATAACCTAACCTAACCCATCTAGACCCTCGCTGGTAATGTTTTACAGAATCCCGGTCGGGTCGTCCCGTACGTGTCGGCGCGGACATTATATACGTCTATAACGTTTTATATCCTAACCAAAGGCAACCTAACATCTCGAATGTAGTATTTCACAACATTCCTGGCGGGTCGGTCCCACTTCTCGGTGGGAACATTATTTACGTCTATAACGTAATATAACCTAACCTAATCCATCTAGACCCTCGCTGGTAATGTTTTACAAAATCCCGGTCGTGTCGGCCCGTACTTCTCGGTGCGGACATTATATACGTCTATAACGTTATATATCCTAACCTAGGCGAACCTAACATCTCGGATGTAGTATTTCACAACATTCCTGGCTGGTCGGCCCCACTTCTCGGTGGGAACATTATATACGTTTATAACGAAGTATAACTTAACCTAGCCCATCTAGACCCTCGCTGGTAATGTTTTACAAAATCCCGGTCGTGTCGGCCCGTACTTTTCCGTGGGGTCATTATATACGTCTATAATTTTATATATCCTAACCTAAGGCAACTTAACATCTCGGATGTAGTATTTTCCAACATTCCTGGCGGGTCAGTCCCTACTTCTCGGTGGGCACATTATATACGTCTATATCGTAATATAACCTAACCTAACCCATCTAGACCCTCGCTGGTAATGTTTTACAGAATCCCGGTCGTGTCGTCTCGTACGTCTCGGTGCGGACATTATATACGTCTATAACGTTATATAACCTAACCAAAGGCAACCTAACATCTCGGATGTAGTATTTTCCAACATTCCTGGCGGGGCGGCCGCTACTTCTCGGTGGGAAAATTATATACGTTTATAACGTAGTATAACCTAACCTAACCCATCTAGCCCCTCGCTTGTAATGTTTTGCAGAATCCCGGTCGTGTCGGCCCGTACGTCTCGGTGCGGACATTATATACGTCTATAACGTTATATATCCTAACCTAAGGGTACCTAACATCTCGCATGTAGTATTTCACAACATTCCTGGCTGGTCGGCCCCACTTCTCGGTGGGAACCTTATATACGTTTATAACGAAGTATAACCTAACCTAACCCATCTAGACCCTCGCTTGTAATGTTTTGCAGAATCCCGGTCGTGTCGTCCCGTACGTCTCGGCGCGGACATTATATACGTCTATAACGTTTTATATCCTAACCAAAGGCAACCTAACATCTCGAATGTAGTATTTCACAACATTCCTGGCGGGTCGGCTCCACTTCTCGGTGGGAACATTATTTACGTCTATAACGTAATATAACCTAACCTAATCCATCTTGACCCTCGCTGGTAATGTTTTACAAAATCCCGGTCGTGTCGGCCCGTACTTCTCCGTGGGGACATTATATACGTCTATATCGTTATATATCCTAACCTAAGGCAACCTAACATCTCGGATGTAGTATTTTCCAACATTCCTGGCGGGTCGGCCCCTACTTCTCGGTGGGCACATTATATACGTCTATATCGTAATATAACCAAACCTAACCCATCTAGACCCTCGCTGGTAATGTTTTACAAAATCCCGGTCGTGTCGGCCCGTACTTCTCCGTGGGGACATTATATACGTCTATATCGTTATATATCCCAACCTAAGGCAACTTAACAGCTCCGATGTAGTATTTTCCAACATTCCTGGCGGGTCGGCCCCTACTTCTCGGTGGGCACATTATATACGTCTATATCGTAATATAACCTAACCTAACCCATCTAGCCCCTCGCTTGTAATGTTTTGCAGAATCCCTGTCGTGTCGGCCCGTACGTCTCGGTGCGGACATTATATACGTCTATAACGTTATATACACTAACCTAAGCGAACGTAACATCTCGGATGTAGTATTTCACAACATTCCTGGCTGGTCGGCCCCACTTCTCGGTGGGAACATTATATACGTTTATAACGTAATATAACCTAACCTAACCCATCTAGCCCCTCGCTGGTTATGTTTTACAAAATCCCAGTCTTGTCGGCCCGTACTTTTCCGTGGGGACATTATATACGTCTATAATTTTATATATCCTAACCTAAGGCAACTTAACATCTCGGATGTAGTATTTTCCAACATTCCTGGCGGGTCAGTCCCTACTTCTCGGTGGGCACATTATATACGTCTATATCGTAATATAACCTAACCTAACCCATCTAGACCCTCGCTGGTAATGTTTTACAGAATCCCGGTCGTGTCGTCCCGTACGTCTCGGCGCGGACATTATATACGTCTATAACGTTTTATATCTTAACCAAAGGCAACCTAACATCTCGAATGTAGTATTTCACAACATTCCTGGCGGGTCGGTCCCACTTCTCGGTGGGAACATTATTTACGTCTATAACGTAATATAACCTAACCTAATCCATCTAGACCCTCGCTGGTAATGTTTTACAAAATCCCGGTCGTGTCGGCCCGTACTTCTCCGTGGGGACATTATATACGTCTATATCGTTATATATCCTAACCTAAGGCAACCTAACATCTCGGATGTAGTATTTTCCAACATTCCTGGCGGGTCGGCCCCTACTTCTCGGTGGGCACATTATATACGTCTATATCGTAATATAACCAAACCTAACCCATCTAGAACCTCGCTGGTAATGTTTTACAAAATCCCGGTCGTGTCGGCCCGTACTTCTCCGTGGGGACATTATATACGTCTATATCGTTATATATCCTAACCTAAGGCAACTTAACAGCTCCGATGTAGTATTTTCCAACATTCCTGGGGGGTCGGCCCCTACTTCTCGGTGGGCACATTATATACGTCTATAACGTAATATAACCTAACCTAATCCATCTAGACCCTCGCTGGTAATGTTTTACAAAATCCCGGTCGTGTCGGCCCGTACGTCTCGGTGCGGACATTATATACGTCTATAACGTTATATATACTAACCTAAGCGAACGTAACATCTCGGATGTAGTATTTCACAACATTCCTGGCTGGTCGGCCCCACTTCTCGGTGGGAACATTATATACGTTTATAACGTAATATAACCTAACCTAACCCATCTAGCCCCTCGCTGGTTATGTTTTACAAAATCCCAGTCTTGTCGGCCCGTACTTTTCCGTGGGGACATTATATACGTCTATAATTTTATATATCCTAACCTAAGGCAACTTAACATCTCGGATGTAGTATTTTCCAACATTCCTGGCGGGTCAGTCCCTACTTCTCGGTGGGCACATTATATACGTCTATATCGTAATATAACCTAACCTAACCCATCTAGACCCTCGCTGGTAATGTTTTACAGAATCCCGGTCGGGTCGTCCCGTACGTGTCGGCGCGGACATTATATACGTCTATAACGTTTTATATCCTAACCAAAGGCAACCTAACATCTCGAATGTAGTATTTCACAACATTCCTGGCGGGTCGGTCCCACTTCTCGGTGGGAACATTATTTACGTCTATAACGTAATATAACCTAACCTAATCCATCTAGACCCTCGCTGGTAATGTTTTACAAAATCCCGGTCGTGTCGGCCCGTACTTCTCGGTGCGGACATTATATACGTCTATAACGTTATATATCCTAACCTAGGCGAACCTAACATCTCGGATGTAGTATTTCACAACATTCCTGGCTGGTCGGCCCCACTTCTCGGTGGGAACATTATATACGTTTATAACGAAGTATAACTTAACCTAGCAGATCTAGACCCTCGCTGGTAATGTTTTACAAAATCCCGGTCGTGTCGGCCCGTACTTTTCCGTGGGGTCATTATATACGTCTATAATTTTATATATCCTAACCTAAGGCAACTTAACATCTCGGATGTAGTATTTTCCAACATTCCTGGCGGGTCAGTCCCTACTTCTCGGTGGGCACATTATATACGTCTATATCGTAATATAACCTAACCTAACCCATCTAGACCCTCGCTGGTAATGTTTTACAGAATCCCGGTCGTGTCGTCTCGTACGTCTCGGTGCGGACATTATATACGTCTATAACGTTATATATCCTAACCAAAGGCAACCTAACATCTCGGATGTAGTATTTTCCAACATTCCTGGCGGGGCGGCCGCTACTTCTCGGTGGGAACATTATTTACGTCTATAACGTAATATAACCCAACCTAATCCATCTAGACCCTCGCTGGTAATGTTTTACAAAATCCCGGTCGTGTCGGCCCGTACTTCTCCGTGGGGACATTATATACGTCTATAACGTTATATATCCTAACCTAAGGGAACCTAACATCTCGGATGTAGTATTTTCCAACATTCCTGGCGGGGCGGCCCCTACTTCTCGGTGGGCACATTATATACGTCTATATCGTAATATAACCTAACCTAACCCATCTAGCCCCTCGCTTGTAATGTTTTGCAGAATCCCGGTCGTGTCGGCCCGTACGTCTCGGTGCGGACATTATATACGTCTATAACGTTATATATCCTAACCTCAGCGAACCTAACATCTCGGATGTAGTATTTCACAACATTCCTGGCTGGTCGGCTCCACTTCTCGGTGGGAACATTATATACGTTTATAACGAAGTATAACTTAACCTAACCCATCTAGAGCCTCGCTTGTAATGTTTTACAGAATCCCGGTCGTGTCGTCCCGTACGTCTCGGTGCGGACATTATATACGTCTATAACGTTATATATCCTAACCAAAGGCAACCTAACATCTCGAATGTAGTATTTCACAACATTCCTTGCGGGTCGGCCCCACTTCTCGGTGGGAACATTATTTACGTCTATAACGTAATATAACCTAACCTAATCCATCTAGAACCTCGCTGGTAATGTTTTACAAAATCCCGGTCGTGTCGGCCCGTACTTCTCCGTGGGGACATTATATACGTCTATAACGTTATATATCCTAACCTAAGGGAACCTAACATCTCGGATGTAGTATTTTCCAACATTCCTGGCGGGGCGGCCGCTACTTCTTGGTGGGAACATTATATACGTCTATATCGTAATATAACCTAACCTAACCCATCTAGACCCTCGCTGGTAATGTTCTACAAAATCCCGGTCGTGTCGTCTCGTACGTCTCGGTGCGGACATTATATACGTCTATAACGTTATATATCCTAACCTAAGGGAACCTAACATCACGGATGTAGTATTTCACAACATTCCTGGCTGGTCGGCCCCACTTCTCGGTGGGAAAATTATATACGTTTATAACGTAGTATAACCTAACCTAACCCATCTAGCCCCTCGCTTGTAATGTTTTGCAGAATCCCGGTCGTGTCGGCCCGTACGTCTCGGTGCGGACATTATATACGTCTATAACGTTATATATCCTAACCTAAGGGTACCTAACATCTCGCATGTAGTATTTCACAACATTCCTGGCTGGTCGGCCCCACTTCTCGGTGGGAACCTTATATACGTTTATAACGAAGTATAACCTAACCTAACCCATCTAGACCCTCGCTTGTAATGTTTTGCAGAATCCCGGTCTTGTCGTCCCGTACGTCTCGGCGCGGACATTATATACGTCTATAACGTTTTATATCCTAACCAAAGGCAACCTAACATCTCGAATGTAGTATTTCACAACATTCCTGGCGGGTCGGTCCCACTTCTCGGTGGGAACATTATTTACGTCTATAACGTAATATAACCTAACCTAATCCATCTTGACCCTCGCTGGTAATGTTTTACAAAATCCCGGTCGTGTCGGCCCGTACTTCTCCGTGGGGACATTATATACGTCTATATCGTTATATATCCTAACCTAGGCGAACCTAACATCTCGGATGTAGTATTTTCCAACATTCCTGGCGGGGCGGCCGCTACTTCTCGGTGGGAAAATTATATACGTTTATAACGTAGTATAACCTAACCTAACCCATCTAGCCCCTCGCTTGTAATGTTTTGCAGAATCCCGGTCGTGTCGGCCCGTACGTCTCGGTGCGGACATTATATACGTCTATAACGTTATATATCCTAACCTAAGGGTACCTAACATCTCGCATGTAGTATTTCACAACATTCCTGGCTGGTCGGCCCCACTTCTCGGTGGGAACCTTCTACACGTTTATAACGAAGTATAACCTAACCTAACCCATCTAGACCCTCGCTTGTAATGTTTTGCAGAATCCCGGTCGTGTCGTCCCGTACGTCTCGGCGCGGACATTATATACGTCTATAACGTTTTATATCTTAACCAAAGGCAACCTAACATCTCGAATGTAGTATTTCACAACATTCCTGGCGGGTCGGTCCCACTTCTCGGTGGGAACATTATTTACGTCTATAACGTAATATAACCTAACCTAATCCATCTAGACCCTCGCTGGTAATGTTTTACAAAATCCCGGTCGTGTCGGCCCGTACTTCTCCGTGGGGACATTATATACGTCTATATCGTTATATATCCTAACCTAAGGCAACCTAACATCTCGGATGTAGTATTTTCCAACATTCCTGGCGGGTCGGCCCCTACTTCTCGGTGGGCACATTATATACGTCTATATCGTAATATAACCAAACCTAACCCATCTAGAACCTCGCTGGTAATGTTTTACAAAATCCCGGTCGTGTCGGCCCGTACTTCTCCGTGGGAACATTATATACGTCTATATCGTTATATATCCTAACCTAAGGCAACCTAACATCTCGGATGTAGTATTTTCCAACATTCCTGGCGGGTCGGCCCCTACTTCTCGGTGGGCACATTATATACGTCTATATCGTAATATAACCAAACCTAACCCATCTAGAACCTCGCTGGTAATGTTTTACAAAATCCCGGTCGTGTCGGCCCGTACTTCTCCGTGGGGACATTATATACGTCTATATCGTTATATATCCTAACCTAAGGCAACTTAACAGCTCCGATGTAGTATTTTCCAACATTCCTGGGGGGTCGGCCCCTACTTCTCGGTGGGCACATTATATACGTCTATATCGTAATATAACCTAACCTAACCCATCTAGCCCCTCGCTTGTAATGTTTTGCAGAATCCCTGTCGTGTCGGCCCGTACGTCTCGGTGGGAACATTATATACGTTTATAACGTAATATAACCTAACCTAACCCATCTAGCCCCTCGCTGGTTATGTTTTACAAAATCCCAGTCTTGTCGGCCCGTACTTTTCCGTGGGGACATTATATACGTCTATAATTTTATATATCCTAACCTAAGGCAACTTAACATCTCGGATGTAGTATTTTCCAACATTCCTGGCGGGTCAGTCCCTACTTCTCGGTGGGCACATTATATACGTCTATATCGTAATATAACCTAACCTAACCCATCTAGACCCTCGCTGGTAATGTTTTACAGAATCCCGGTCGGGTCGTCCCGTACGTGTCGGCGCGGACATTATATACGTCTATAACGTTTTATATCCTAACCAAAGGCAACCTAACATCTCGAATGTAGTATTTCACAACATTCCTGGCGGGTCGGTCCCACTTCTCGGTGGGAACATTATTTACGTCTATAACGTAATATAACCTAACCTAATCCATCTAGACCCTCGCTGGTAATGTTTTACAAAATCCCGGTCGTGTCGGCCCGTACTTCTCGGTGCGGACATTATATACGTCTATAACGTTATATATCCTAACCTAGGCGAACCTAACATCTCGGATGTAGTATTTCACAACATTCCTGGCTGGTCGGCCCCACTTCTCGGTGGGAACATTATATACGTTTATAACGAAGTATAACTTAACCTAGCCCATCTAGACCCTCGCTGGTAATGTTTTACAAAATCCCGGTCGTGTCGGCCCGTACTTTTCCGTGGGGTCATTATATACGTCTATAATTTTATATATCCTAACCTAAGGCAACTTAACATCTCGGATGTAGTATTTTCCAACATTCCTGGCGGGTCAGTCCCTACTTCTCGGTGGGCACATTATATACGTCTATATCGTAATATAACCTAACCTAACCCATCTAGACCCTCGCTGGTAATGTTTTACAGAATCCCGGTCGTGTCGTCTCGTACGTCTCGGTGCGGACATTATATACGTCTATAACGTTATATAACCTAACCAAAGGCAACCTAACATCTCGGATGTAGTATTTTCCAACATTCCTGGCGGGGCGGCCGCTACTTCTCGGTGGGAAAATTATATACGTTTATAACGTAGTATAACCTAACCTAACCCATCTAGCCCCTCGCTTGTAATGTTTTGCAGAATCCCGGTCGTGTCGGCCCGTACGTCTCGGTGCGGACATTATATACGTCTATAACGTTATATATCCTAACCTAAGGGTACCTAACATCTCGCATGTAGTATTTCACAACATTCCTGGCTGGTCGGCCCCACTTCTCGGTGGGAACCTTATATACGTTTATAACGAAGTATAACCTAACCTAACCCATCTAGACCCTCGCTTGTAATGTTTTGCAGAATCCCGGTCGTGTCGTCCCGTACGTCTCGGCGCGGACATTATATACGTCTATAACGTTTTATATCCTAACCAAAGGCAACCTAACATCTCGAATGTAGTATTTCACAACATTCCTGGCGGGTCGGCTCCACTTCTCGGTGGGAACATTATTTACGTCTATAACGTAATATAACCTAACCTAATCCATCTTGACCCTCGCTGGTAATGTTTTACAAAATCCCGGTCGTGTCGGCCCGTACTTCTCCGTGGGGACATTATATACGTCTATATCGTTATATATCCTAACCTAAGGCAACCTAACATCTCGGATGTAGTATTTTCCAACATTCCTGGCGGGTCGGCCCCTACTTCTCGGTGGGCACATTATATACGTCTATATCGTAATATAACCAAACCTAACCCATCTAGACCCTCGCTGGTAATGTTTTACAAAATCCCGGTCGTGTCGGCCCGTACTTCTCCGTGGGGACATTATATACGTCTATATCGTTATATATCCCAACCTAAGGCAACTTAACAGCTCCGATGTAGTATTTTCCAACATTCCTGGCGGGTCGGCCCCTACTTCTCGGTGGGCACATTATATACGTCTATATCGTAATATAACCTAACCTAACCCATCTAGCCCCTCGCTTGTAATGTTTTGCAGAATCCCTGTCGTGTCGGCCCGTACGTCTCGGTGCGGACATTATATACGTCTATAACGTTATATACACTAACCTAAGCGAACGTAACATCTCGGATGTAGTATTTCACAACATTCCTGGCTGGTCGGCCCCACTTCTCGGTGGGAACATTATATACGTTTATAACGTAATATAACCTAACCTAACCCATCTAGCCCCTCGCTGGTTATGTTTTACAAAATCCCAGTCTTGTCGGCCCGTACTTTTCCGTGGGGACATTATATACGTCTATAATTTTATATATCCTAACCTAAGGCAACTTAACATCTCGGATGTAGTATTTTCCAACATTCCTGGCGGGTCAGTCCCTACTTCTCGGTGGGCACATTATATACGTCTATATCGTAATATAACCTAACCTAACCCATCTAGACCCTCGCTGGTAATGTTTTACAGAATCCCGGTCGTGTCGTCTCGTACGTCTCGGTGCGGACATTATATACGTCTATAACGTTATATATCCTAACCAAAGGCAACCTAACATCTCGGATGTAGTATTTTCCAACATTCCTGGCGGGGCGGCCGCTACTTCTCGGTGGGAACATTATTTACGTCTATAACGTAATATAACCCAACCTAATCCATCTAGACCCTCGCTGGTAATGTTTTACAAAATCCCGGTCGTGTCGGCCCGTACTTCTCCGTGGGGACATTATATACGTCTATAACGTTATATATCCTAACCTAAGGGAACCTAACATCTCGGATGTAGTATTTTCCAACATTCCTGGCGGGGCGGCCCCTACTTCTCGGTGGGCACATTATATACGTCTATATCGTAATATAACCTAACCTAACCCATCTAGCCCCTCGCTTGTAATGTTTTGCAGAATCCCGGTCGTGTCGGCCCGTACGTCTCGGTGCGGACATTATATACGT
This sequence comes from Xylocopa violacea, assembly GCA_963969225.1. Lineage (NCBI taxonomy): Eukaryota > Metazoa > Arthropoda > Insecta > Hymenoptera > Apidae > Xylocopa > Xylocopa violacea. The sequence continues at coordinate 211,065 of CAXAJV010000674.1, forward strand.
CTATAACGTTATATATCCTAACCTCAGCGAACCTAACATCTCGGATGTAGTATTTCACAACATTCCTGGCTGGTCGGCTCCACTTCTCGGTGGGAACATTATATACGTTTATAACGAAGTATAACTTAACCTAACCCATCTAGAGCCTCGCTTGTAATGTTTTACAGAATCCCGGTCGTGTCGTCCCGTACGTCTCGGTGCGGACATTATATACGTCTATAACGTTATATATCCTAACCAAAGGCAACCTAACATCTCGAATGTAGTATTTCACAACATTCCTTGCGGGTCGGCCCCACTTCTCGGTGGGAACATTATTTACGTCTATAACGTAATATAACCTAACCTAATCCATCTAGAACCTCGCTGGTAATGTTTTACAAAATCCCGGTCGTGTCGGCCCGTACTTCTCCGTGGGGACATTATATACGTCTATAACGTTATATATCCTAACCTAAGGGAACCTAACATCTCGGATGTAGTATTTTCCAACATTCCTGGCGGGGCGGCCGCTACTTCTTGGTGGGAACATTATATACGTCTATATCGTAATATAACCTAACCTAACCCATCTAGACCCTCGCTGGTAATGTTCTACAAAATCCCGGTCGTGTCGTCTCGTACGTCTCGGTGCGGACATTATATACGTCTATAACGTTATATATCCTAACCTAAGGGAACCTAACATCACGGATGTAGTATTTCACAACATTCCTGGCTGGTCGGCCCCACTTCTCGGTGGGAAAATTATATACGTTTATAACGTAGTATAACCTAACCTAACCCATCTAGCCCCTCGCTTGTAATGTTTTGCAGAATCCCGGTCGTGTCGGCCCGTACGTCTCGGTGCGGACATTATATACGTCTATAACGTTATATATCCTAACCTAAGGGTACCTAACATCTCGCATGTAGTATTTCACAACATTCCTGGCTGGTCGGCCCCACTTCTCGGTGGGAACCTTATATACGTTTATAACGAAGTATAACCTAACCTAACCCATCTAGACCCTCGCTTGTAATGTTTTGCAGAATCCCGGTCTTGTCGTCCCGTACGTCTCGGCGCGGACATTATATACGTCTATAACGTTTTATATCCTAACCAAAGGCAACCTAACATCTCGAATGTAGTATTTCACAACATTCCTGGCGGGTCGGCTCCACTTCTCGGTGGGAACATTATTTACGTCTATAACGTAATATAACCTAACCTAATCCATCTTGACCCTCGCTGGTAATGTTTTACAAAATCCCGGTCGTGTCGGCCCGTACTTCTCCGTGGGGACATTATATACGTCTATATCGTTATATATCCTAACCTAAGGCAACCTAACATCTCGGATGTAGTATTTTCCAACATTCCTGGCGGGTCGGCCCCTACTTCTCGGTGGGCACATTATATACGTCTATATCGTAATATAACCAAACCTAACCCATCTAGACCCTCGCTGGTAATGTTTTACAAAATCCCGGTCGTGTCGGCCCGTACTTATCCGTGGGGACATTATATACGTCTATATCGTTATATATCCCAACCTAAGGCAACTTAACAGCTCCGATGTAGTATTTTCCAACATTCCTGGCGGGTCGGCCCCTACTTCTCGGTGGGCACATTATATACGTCTATATCGTAATATAACCTAACCTAACCCATCTAGCCCCTCGCTTGTAATGTTTTGCAGAATCCCTGTCGTGTCGGCCCGTACGTCTCGGTGCGGACATTATATACGTCTATAACGTTATATACACTAACCTAAGCGAACGTAACATCTCGGATGTAGTATTTCACAACATTCCTGGCTGGTCGGCCCCACTTCTCGGTGGGAACATTATATACGTTTATAACGTAATATAACCTAACCTAACCCATCTAGCCCCTCGCTGGTTATGTTTTACAAAATCCCAGTCTTGTCGGCCCGTACTTTTCCGTGGGGACATTATATACGTCTATAATTTTATATATCCTAACCTAAGGCAACTTAACATCTCGGATGTAGTATTTTCCAACATTCCTGGCGGGTCAGTCCCTACTTCTCGGTGGGCACATTATATACGTCTATATCGTAATATAACCTAACCTAACCCATCTAGACCCTCGCTGGTAATGTTTTACAGAATCCCGGTCGTGTCGTCCCGTACGTCTCGGCGCGGACATTATATACGTCTATAACGTTTTATATCTTAACCAAAGGCAACCTAACATCTCGAATGTAGTATTTCACAACATTCCTGGCGGGTCGGTCCCACTTCTCGGTGGGAACATTATTTACGTCTATAACGTAATATAACCTAACCTAATCCATCTAGACCCTCGCTGGTAATGTTTTACAAAATCCCGGTCGTGTCGGCCCGTACTTCTCCGTGGGGACATTATATACGTCTATATCGTTATATATCCTAACCTAAGGCAACCTAACATCTCGGATGTAGTATTTTCCAACATTCCTGGCGGGTCGGCCCCTACTTCTCGGTGGGCACATTATATACGTCTATATCGTAATATAACCAAACCTAACCCATCTAGAACCTCGCTGGTAATGTTTTACAAAATCCCGGTCGTGTCGGCCCGTACTTCTCCGTGGGGACATTATATACGTCTATATCGTTATATATCCTAACCTAAGGCAACTTAACAGCTCCGATGTAGTATTTTCCAACATTCCTGGGGGGTCGGCCCCTACTTCTCGGTGGGCACATTATATACGTCTATATCGTAATATAACCTAACCTAACCCATCTAGCCCCTCGCTTGTAATGTTTTGCAGAATCCCTGTCGTGTCGGCCCGTACGTCTCGGTGCGGACATTATATACGTCTATAACGTTATATATACTAACCTAAGCGAACGTAACATCTCGGATGTAGTATTTCACAACATTCCTGGCTGGTCGGCCCCACTTCTCGGTGGGAACATTATATACGTTTATAACGTAATATAACCTAACCTAACCCATCTAGCCCCTCGCTGGTTATGTTTTACAAAATCCCAGTCTTGTCGGCCCGTACTTTTCCGTGGGGACATTATATACGTCTATAATTTTATATATCCTAACCTAAGGCAACTTAACATCTCGGATGTAGTATTTTCCAACATTCCTGGCGGGTCAGTCCCTACTTCTCGGTGGGCACATTATATACGTCTATATCGTAATATAACCTAACCTAACCCATCTAGACCCTCGCTGGTAATGTTTTACAGAATCCCGGTCGGGTCGTCCCGTACGTGTCGGCGCGGACATTATATACGTCTATAACGTTTTATATCCTAACCAAAGGCAACCTAACATCTCGAATGTAGTATTTCACAACATTCCTGGCGGGTCGGTCCCACTTCTCGGTGGGAACATTATTTACGTCTATAACGTAATATAACCTAACCTAATCCATCTAGACCCTCGCTGGTAATGTTTTACAAAATCCCGGTCGTGTCGGCCCGTACTTCTCGGTGCGGACATTATATACGTCTATAACGTTATATATCCTAACCTAGGCGAACCTAACATCTCGGATGTAGTATTTTCCAACATTCCTGGCGGGGCGGCCGCTACTTCTCGGTGGGAAAATTATATACGTTTATAACGTAGTATAACCTAACCTAACCCATCTAGCCCCTCGCTTGTAATGTTTTGCAGAATCCCGGTCGTGTCGGCCCGTACGTCTCGGTGCGGACATTATATACGTCTATAACGTTATATATCCTAACCTAAGGGTACCTAACATCTCGCATGTAGTATTTCACAACATTCCTGGCTGGTCGGCCCCACTTCTCGGTGGGAACCTTCTACACGTTTATAACGAAGTATAACCTAACCTAACCCATCTAGACCCTCGCTTGTAATGTTTTGCAGAATCCCGGTCGTGTCGTCCCGTACGTCTCGGCGCGGACATTATATACGTCTATAACGTTTTATATCTTAACCAAAGGCAACCTAACATCTCGAATGTAGTATTTCACAACATTCCTGGCGGGTCGGTCCCACTTCTCGGTGGGAACATTATTTACGTCTATAACGTAATATAACCTAACCTAATCCATCTAGACCCTCGCTGGTAATGTTTTACAAAATCCCGGTCGTGTCGGCCCGTACTTCTCCGTGGGGACATTATATACGTCTATATCGTTATATATCCTAACCTAAGGCAACCTAACATCTCGGATGTAGTATTTTCCAACATTCCTGGCGGGTCGGCCCCTACTTCTCGGTGGGCACATTATATACGTCTATATCGTAATATAACCAAACCTAACCCATCTAGAACCTCGCTGGTAATGTTTTACAAAATCCCGGTCGTGTCGGCCCGTACTTCTCCGTGGGGACATTATATACGTCTATATCGTTATATATCCTAACCTAAGGCAACCTAACATCTCGGATGTAGTATTTTCCAACATTCCTGGCGGGTCGGCCCCTACTTCTCGGTGGGCACATTATATACGTCTATATCGTAATATAACCAAACCTAACCCATCTAGAACCTCGCTGGTAATGTTTTACAAAATCCCGGTCGTGTCGGCCCGTACTTCTCCGTGGGGACATTATATACGTCTATATCGTTATATATCCTAACCTAAGGCAACTTAACAGCTCCGATGTAGTATTTTCCAACATTCCTGGGGGGTCGGCCCCTACTTCTCGGTGGGCACATTATATACGTCTATATCGTAATATAACCTAACCTAACCCATCTAGCCCCTCGCTTGTAATGTTTTGCAGAATCCCTGTCGTGTCGGCCCGTACGTCTCGGTGCGGACATTATATACGTCTATAACGTTATATATACTAACCTAAGCGAACGTAACATCTCGGATGTAGTATTTCACAACATTCCTGGCTGGTCGGCCCCACTTCTCGGTGGGAACATTATATACGTTTATAACGTAATATAACCTAACCTAACCCATCTAGCCCCTCGCTGGTTATGTTTTACAAAATCCCAGTCTTGTCGGCCCGTACTTTTCCGTGGGGACATTATATACGTCTATAATTTTATATATCCTAACCTAAGGCAACTTAACATCTCGGATGTAGTATTTTCCAACATTCCTGGCGGGTCAGTCCCTACTTCTCGGTGGGCACATTATATACGTCTATATCGTAATATAACCTAACCTAACCCATCTAGACCCTCGCTGGTAATGTTTTACAGAATCCCGGTCGGGTCGTCCCGTACGTGTCGGCGCGGACATTATATACGTCTATAACGTTTTATATCCTAACCAAAGGCAACCTAACATCTCGAATGTAGTATTTCACAACATTCCTGGCGGGTCGGTCCCACTTCTCGGTGGGAACATTATTTACGTCTATAACGTAATATAACCTAACCTAATCCATCTAGACCCTCGCTGGTAATGTTTTACAAAATCCCGGTCGTGTCGGCCCGTACTTCTCGGTGCGGACATTATATACGTCTATAACGTTATATATCCTAACCTAGGCGAACCTAACATCTCGGATGTAGTATTTCACAACATTCCTGGCTGGTCGGCCCCACTTCTCGGTGGGAACATTATATACGTTTATAACGAAGTATAACTTAACCTAGCCCATCTAGACCCTCGCTGGTAATGTTTTACAAAATCCCGGTCGTGTCGGCCCGTACTTTTCCGTGGGGTCATTATATACGTCTATAATTTTATATATCCTAACCTAAGGCAACTTAACATCTCGGATGTAGTATTTTCCAACATTCCTGGCGGGTCAGTCCCTACTTCTCGGTGGGCACATTATATACGTCTATATCGTAATATAACCTAACCTAACCCATCTAGACCCTCGCTGGTAATGTTTTACAGAATCCCGGTCGTGTCGTCTCGTACGTCTCGGTGCGGACATTATATACGTCTATAACGTTATATAACCTAACCAAAGGCAACCTAACATCTCGGATGTAGTATTTTCCAACATTCCTGGCGGGGCGGCCGCTACTTCTCGGTGGGAAAATTATATACGTTTATAACGTAGTATAACCTAACCTAACCCATCTAGCCCCTCGCTTGTAATGTTTTGCAGAATCCCGGTCGTGTCGGCCCGTACGTCTCGGTGCGGACATTATATACGTCTATAACGTTATATATCCTAACCTAAGGGTACCTAACATCTCGCATGTAGTATTTCACAACATTCCTGGCTGGTCGGCCCCACTTCTCGGTGGGAACCTTATATACGTTTATAACGAAGTATAACCTAACCTAACCCATCTAGACCCTCGCTTGTAATGTTTTGCAGGATCCCGGTCGTGTCGTCCCGTACGTCTCGGCGCGGACATTATATACGTCTATAACGTTTTATATCCTAACCAAAGGCAACCTAACATCTCGAATGTAGTATTTCACAACATTCCTGGCGGGTCGGCTCCACTTCTCGGTGGGAACATTATTTACGTCTATAACGTAATATAACCTAACCTAATCCATCTTGACCCTCGCTGGTAATGTTTTACAAAATCCCGGTCGTGTCGGCCCGTACTTCTCCGTGGGGACATTATATACGTCTATATCGTTATATATCCTAACCTAAGGCAACCTAACATCTCGGATGTAGTATTTTCCAACATTCCTGGCGGGTCGGCCCCTACTTCTCGGTGGGCACATTATATACGTCTATATCGTAATATAACCAAACCTAACCCATCTAGACCCTCGCTGGTAATGTTTTACAAAATCCCGGTCGTGTCGGCCCGTACTTCTCCGTGGGGACATTATATACGTCTATATCGTTATATATCCCAACCTAAGGCAACTTAACAGCTCCGATGTAGTATTTTCCAACATTCCTGGCGGGTCGGCCCCTACTTCTCGGTGGGCACATTATATACGTCTATATCGTAATATAACCTAACCTAACCCATCTAGCCCCTCGCTTGTAATGTTTTGCAGAATCCCTGTCGTGTCGGCCCGTACGTCTCGGTGCGGACATTATATACGTCTATAACGTTATATACACTAACCTAAGCGAACGTAACATCTCGGATGTAGTATTTCACAACATTCCTGGCTGGTCGGCCCCACTTCTCGGTGGGAACATTATATACGTTTATAACGTAATATAACCTAACCTAACCCATCTATCCCCTCGCTGGTTATGTTTTACAAAATCCCAGTCTTGTCGGCCCGTACTTCTCCGTGGGGACATTATATACGTCTATAACGTTATATATCCTAACCTAAGGGAACCTAACATCTCGGATGTAGTATTTTCCAACATTCCTGGCGGGGCGGCCGCTACTTTTTGGTGGGAACATTATATACGTCTATATCGTAATATAACCTAACCTAACCCATCTAGACCCTCGCTGGTAATGTTCTACAAAATCCCGGTCGTGTCGTCTCGTACGTCTCGGTGCGGACATTATATACGTCTATAACGTTATATATCCTAACCTAAGGGAACCTAACATCACGGATGTAGTATCTCACAACATTCCTGGCTGGTCGGCCCCACTTCTCGGTGGGAAAATTATATACGTTTATAACGTAGTATAACCTAACCTAACCCATCTTGCCCCTCGCTTGTAATGTTTTGCAGAATCCCGGTCGTGTCGGCCCGTACGTCTCGGTGCGGACATTATATACGTCTATAACGTTATATATCCTAACCTAAGGGTACCTAACATCTCGCATGTAGTATTTCACAACATTCCTGGCTGGTCGGCCCCACTTCTCGGTGGGAACCTTATATACGTTTATAACGAAGTATAACCTAACCTAACCCATCTAGACCCTCGCTTGTAATGTTTTGCAGAATCCCGGTCGTGTCGTCCCGTACGTCTCGGCGCGGACATTATATACGTCTATAACGTTTTATATCCTAACCAAAGGCAACCTAACATCTCGAATGTAGTATTTCACAACATTCCTGGCGGGTCGGCTCCACTTCTCGGTGGGAACATTATTTACGTCTATAACGTAATATAACCTAACCTAATCCATCTAGACCCTCGCTGGTAATGTTTTACAAAATCCCGGTCGTGTCGGCCCGTACTTCTCCGTGGGGACATTATATACGTCTATATCGTTATATATCCTAACCTAAGGCAACCTAACATCTCGGATGTAGTATTTTCCAACATTCCTGGCGGGTCGGCCCCTACTTCTCGGTGGGCACATTATATACGTCTATATCGTAATATAACCAAACCTAACCCATCTAGACCCTCGCTGGTAATGTTTTACAAAATCCCGGTCGTGTCGGCCCGTACTTCTCCGTGGGGACATTATATACGTCTATATCGTTATATATCCCAACCTAAGGCAACTTAACAGCTCCGATGTAGTATTTTCCAACATTCCTGGCGGGTCGGCCCCTACTTCTCGGTGGGCACATTATATACGTCTATATCGTAATATAACCTAACCTAACCCATCTAGCCCCTCGCTTGTAATGTTTTGCAGAATCCCTGTCGTGTCGGCCCGTACGTCTCGGTGCGGACATTATATACGTCTATAACGTTATATATACTAACCTAAGCGAACGTAACATCTCGGATGTAGTATTTCACAACATTCCTGGCTGGTCGGCCCCACTTCTCGGTGGGAACATTATATACGTTTATAACGTAATATAACCTAACCTAACCCATCTAGCCCCTCGCTGGTTATGTTTTACAAAATCCCAGTCTTGTCGGACCGTACTTTTCCGTGGGGACATTATATACGTCTATAATTTTATATATCCTAACCTAAGGCAACTTAACATCTCGGATGTAGTATTTTCCAACATTCCTGGCGGGTCAGTCCCTACTTCTCGGTGGGCACATTATATACGTCTATATCGTAATATAACCTAACCTAACCCATCTAGACCCTCGTTGGTAATGTTTTACAGAATCCCGGTCGTGTCGTCCCGTACGTCTCGGCGCGGACATTATATACGTCTATAACGTTTTATATCCTAACCAAAGGCAACCTAACATCTCGAATGTAGTATTTCACAACATTCCTGGCGGGTCGGTCCCACTTCTCGGTGGGAACATTATTTACGTCTATAACGTAATATAACCTAACCTAATCCATCTAGACCCTCGCTGGTAATGTTTTACAAAATCCCGGTCGTGTCGGCCCGTACTTCTCCGTGGGGACATTATATACGTCTATATCGTTATATATCCTAACCTAAGGCAACCTAACATCTCGGATGTAGTATTTTCCAACATTCCTGGCGGGTCGGCCCCTACTTCTCGGTGGGCACATTATATACGTCTATATCGTAATATAACCAAACCTAACCCATCTAGAACCTCGCTGGTAATGTTTTACAAAATCCCGGTCGTGTCGGCCCGTACTTCTCCGTGGGGACATTATATACGTCTATATCGTTATATATCCTAACCTAAGGCAACTTAACAGCTCCGATGTAGTATTTTCCAACATTCCTGGCGGGTCGGCCCCTACTTCTCGGTGGGCACATTATATACGTCTATATCGTAATATAACCTAACCTAACCCATCTAGCCCCTCGCTTGTAATGTTTTGCAGAATCCCTGTCGTGTCGGCCCGTACGTCTCGGTGCGGACATTATATACGTCTATAACGTTATATATCCTAACCTAAGGGAACCTAACATCACGGATGTATTATTTCACAACATTCCTGGCTGGTCGGCCCCACTTCTCGGTGGGAAAATTATATACGTTTATAACGTAGTATAACCTAACCTAACCCATCTAGCCCCTCGCTTGTAATGTTTTGCAGAATCCCGGTCGTGTCGGCCCGTACTTCTCGGTGCGGACATTATATACGTCTATAACGTTATATATCCTAACCTAAGGGTACCTAACATCTCGGATGTAGTATTTCACAACATTCCTGGCTGGTCGGCCCCACTTCTCGGTGGGAACATTATATACGTTTATAACGAAGTATAACCTAACCTAAACCATCTAGACCCTCGCTTGTAATGTTTTACAAAATCCCGCTCGTGTCGGCCCGTACTTCTCCGTGGGTACATTATATACGTCTATATCGTTATATATCCTAACCAAAGGCAACCTAACATCTCGAATGTAGTATTTCACAACATGCCTGGCGGGTCGGCCCTACTTCTCGGTGGGAAAATTATATACGTTTATAACGTAGTATAACCTAACCTAACCCATCTAGCCCCTCGCTTGTAATGTTTTGCAGAATCCCGGTCGTGTCGGCCCGTACTTCTCGGTGCGGACATTATATACGTCTATAACGTTATATATCCTAACCTAAGGGTACCTAACATCTCGGATGTAGTATTTCACAACATTCCTGGCTGGTCGGCCCCACTTCTCGGTGGGAACATTATATACGTTTATAACGAAGTATAACCTAACCTAACCCATCTAGACCCTCGCTTGTAATGTTTTACAAAATCCCGCTCGTGTCGGCCCGTACTTCTCCGTGGGTACATTATATACGTCTATATCTTTATATATCCTAACCTAAGGCAACCTAACATCTCGGATGTAGTATTTTCCAACATTCCTGGCGGGTCGGCCCCTACTTCTCGGTGGGCACATTATATACGTCTATAACGTAATATAACCTAACCTAACCCATCTAGCCCCTCGCTTGTAATGTTTTGCAGAATCCCTGTCGTGTCGGCCCGTACGTCTCCGTGCGGACATTATATACGTCTATAACGTTATATATCCTAACCTAAGGGTACCTAACATCTCGCATGTAGTATTTCACAACATTCCTGGCTGGTCGGCCCCACTTCTCGGTGGGAACATTATATACGTTTATAACGAAGTATAACCTAACCTAACCCATCTAGACCCTCGCTTGTAATGTTTTACAGAATCCCGGTCGTGTCGTCCCGTACGTCTCGGTGCGGGCATTATATACGTCTATAACGTTATATATCCTAACCAAAGGCAACCTAACATCTCGAATGTAGTATTTCACAACATTCCTGGCGGGTCGGCCCCACTTCTCGGTGGGAACATTATTTACGTCTATAACGTAATATAACCTAACCTAATCCATCTAGACCCTCGCTGGTAATGTTTTACAAAATCCCGCTCGTGTCGGCCCGTACTTCTCCGTGGGTACATTATATACGTCTATATCGTTATATATCCTAACCTAAGGCAACCTAACATCTCGGATGTACTATTTTCCAACATTCCTGGCGGGTCGGCCCCTACTTCTCGGTGGGCACATTATATACGTCTATAACGTAATATAACCTAACCTAATCCATCTAGACCCTCGCTGGTAATGTTTTACAAAATCCCGGTCGTGTCGGCCCGTACTTCTCCGTGGGGACATTATATACGTCTATAACGTTATATATCCTAACCTAAGGGAACCTAACATCACGGATGTATTATTTCACAACATTCCTGGCTGGTCGGCCCCACTTCTCGGTGGGAAAATTATATACGTTTATAACGTAGTATAACCTAACCTAACCCATCTAGCCCCTCGCTTGTAATGTTTTGCAGAATCCCGGTCGTGTCGGCCCGTACTTCTCGGTCCGGACATTATATACGTCTATAACGTTATATATCCTAACCTAAGGCAACCTAACATCTCGGATGTACTATTTTCCAACATTCCTGGCGGGTCGGCCCCTACTTCTCGGTGGGCACATTATATACGTCTATAACGTAATATAACCTAACCTAATCCATCTAGACCCTCGCTGGTAATGTTTTACAAAATCCCGGTCGTGTCGGCCCGTACTTCTCCGTGGGGACATTATATACGTCTATAACGTTATATATCCTAACCTAAGGGAACCTAACATCTCGGATGTAGTATTTTCCAACATTCCTGGCGGGTCAGTCCCTACTTCTCGGTGGGCACATTATATACGTCTATATCGTAATATAACCTAACCTAACCCATCTAGACCCTCGCTGGTAATGTTTTACAGAATCCCGGTCGTGTCGTCTCGTACGTCTCGGTGCGGACATTATATACGTCTATAACGTTATATATCCTAACCAAAGGCAACCTAACATCTCGGATGTAGTATTTTCCAACATTCCTGGCTGGTCGGCCCCACTTCTCGGTGGGAAAATTATATACGTTTATAACGTAGTATAACCTAACCTAACCCATCTAGCCCCTCGCTTGTAATGTTTTGCAGAATCCCGGTCGTGTCGTCCCGTACGTCTCGGCGCGGACATTATATACGTCTATAACGTTTTATATCTTAACCAAAGGCAACCTAACATCTCGAATGTAGTATTTCACAACATTCCTGGCGGGTCGGTCCCACTTCTCGGTGGGAACATTATTTACGTCTATAACGTAATATAACCTAACCTAATCCATCTAGACCCTCGCTGGTAATGTTTTACAAAATCCCGGTCGTGTCGGCCCGTACTTCTCCGTGGGGACATTATATACGTCTATATCGTTATATATCCTAACCTAAGGCAACCTAACATCTCGGATGTAGTATTTTCCAACATTCCTGGCGGGTCGGCCCCTACTTCTCGGTGGGCACATTATATACGTCTATATCGTAATATAACCAAACCTAACCCATCTAGAACCTCGCTGGTAATGTTTTACAAAATCCCGGTCGTGTCGGCCCGTACTTCTCCGTGGGGACATTATATACGTCTATATCGTTATATATCCTAACCTAAGGCAACCTAACATCTCGGATGTAGTATTTTCCAACATTCCTGGCGGGTCGGCCCCTACTTCTCGGTGGGCACATTATATACGTCTATATCGTAATATAACCAAACCTAACCCATCTAGAACCTCGCTGGTAATGTTTTACAAAATCCCGGTCGTGTCGGCCCGTACTTCTCCGTGGGGACATTATATACGTCTATATCGTTATATATCCTAACCTAAGGCAACTTAACAGCTCCGATGTAGTATTTTCCAACATTCCTGGGGGGTCGGCCCCTACTTCTCGGTGGGCACATTATATACGTCTATATCGTAATATAACCTAACCTAACCCATCTAGCCCCTCGCTTGTAATGTTTTGCAGAATCCCTGTCGTGTCGGCCCGTACGTCTCGGTGCGGACATTATATACGTCTATAACGTTATATATACTAACCTAAGCGAACGTAACATCTCGGATGTAGTATTTCACAACATTCCTGGCTGGTCGGCCCCACTTCTCGGTGGGAACATTATATACGTTTATAACGTAATATAACCTAACCTAACCCATCTAGCCCCTCGCTGGTTATGTTTTACAAAATCCCAGTCTTGTCGGCCCGTACTTTTCCGTGGGGACATTATATACGTCTATAATTTTATATATCCTAACCTAAGGCAACTTAACATCTCGGATGTAGTATTTTCCAACATTCCTGGCGGGTCAGTCCCTACTTCTCGGTGGGCACATTATATACGTCTATATCGTAATATAACCTAACCTAACCCATCTAGACCCTCGCTGGTAATGTTTTACAGAATCCCGGTCGGGTCGTCCCGTACGTGTCGGCGCGGACATTATATACGTCTATAACGTTTTATATCCTAACCAAAGGCAACCTAACATCTCGAATGTAGTATTTCACAACATTCCTGGCGGGTCGGTCCCACTTCTCGGTGGGAACATTATTTACGTCTATAACGTAATATAACCTAACCTAATCCATCTAGACCCTCGCTGGTAATGTTTTACAAAATCCCGGTCGTGTCGGCCCGTACTTCTCGGTGCGGACATTATATACGTCTATAACGTTATATATCCTAACCTAGGCGAACCTAACATCTCGGATGTAGTATTTCACAACATTCCTGGCTGGTCGGCCCCACTTCTCGGTGGGAACATTATATACGTTTATAACGAAGTATAACTTAACCTAGCCCATCTAGACCCTCGCTGGTAATGTTTTACAAAATCCCGGTCGTGTCGGCCCGTACTTTTCCGTGGGGTCATTATATACGTCTATAATTTTATATATCCTAACCTAAGGCAACTTAACATCTCGGATGTAGTATTTTCCAACATTCCTGGCGGGTCAGTCCCTACTTCTCGGTGGGCACATTATATACGTCTATATCGTAATATAACCTAACCTAACCCATCTAGACCCTCGCTGGTAATGTTTTACAGAATCCCGGTCGTGTCGTCTCGTACGTCTCGGTGCGGACATTATATACGTCTATAACGTTATATAACCTAACCAAAGGCAACCTAACATCTCGGATGTAGTATTTTCCAACATTCCTGGCGGGGCGGCCGCTACTTCTCGGTGGGAAAATTATATACGTTTATAACGTAGTATAACCTAACCTAACCCATCTAGCCCCTCGCTTGTAATGTTTTGCAGAATCCCGGTCGTGTCGGCCCGTACGTCTCGGTGCGGACATTATATACGTCTATAACGTTATATATCCTAACCTAAGGGTACCTAACATCTCGCATGTAGTATTTCACAACATTCCTGGCTGGTCGGCCCCACTTCTCGGTGGGAACCTTATATACGTTTATAACGAAGTATAACCTAACCTAACCCATCTAGACCCTCGCTTGTAATGTTTTGCAGAATCCCGGTCGTGTTGTCCCGTACGTCTCGGCGCGGACATTATATACGTCTATAACGTTTTATATCCTAACCAAAGGCAACCTAACATCTCGAATGTAGTATTTCACAACATTCCTGGCGGGTCGGCTCCACTTCTCGGTGGGAACATTATTTACGTCTATAACGTAATATAACCTAACCTAATCCATCTTGACCCTCGCTGGTAATGTTTTACAAAATCCCGGTCGTGTCGGCCCGTACTTCTCCGTGGGGACATTATATACGTCTATATCGTTATATATCCTAACCTAAGGCAACCTAACATCTCGGATGTAGTATTTTCCAACATTCCTGGCGGGTCGGCCCCTACTTCTCGGTGGGCACATTATATACGTCTATATCGTAATATAACCAAACCTAATCCATCTAGACCCTCGCTGGTAATGTTTTACAAAATCCCGGTCGTGTCGGCCCGTACTTCTCCGTGGGGACATTATATACGTCTATAACGTTATATATCCTAACCTAAGGGAACCTAACATCTCGGATGTAGTATTTTCCAACATTCCTGGCGGGTCAGTCCCTACTTCTCGGTGGGCACATTATATACGTCTATATCGTAATATAACCTAACCTAACCCATCTAGACCCTCGCTGGTAATGTTTTACAGAATCCCGGTCGTGTCGTCTCGTACGTCTCGGTGCGGACATTATATACGTCTATAACGTTATATATCCTAACCAAAGGCAACCTAACATCTCGGATGTAGTATTTTCCAACATTCCTGGCTGGTCGGCCCCACTTCTCGGTGGGAAAATTATATACGTTTATAACGTAGTATAACCTAACCTAACCCATCTAGCCCCTCGCTTGTAATGTTTTGCAGAATCCCGGTCGTGTCGTCCCGTACGTCTCGGCGCGGACATTATATACGTCTATAACGTTTTATATCTTAACCAAAGGCAACCTAACATCTCGAATGTAGTATTTCACAACATTCCTGGCGGGTCGGTCCCACTTCTCGGTGGGAACATTATTTACGTCTATAACGTAATATAACCTAACCTAATCCATCTAGACCCTCGCTGGTAATGTTTTACAAAATCCCGGTCGTGTCGGCCCGTACTTCTCCGTGGGGACATTATATACGTCTATATCGTTATATATCCTAACCTAAGGCAACCTAACATCTCGGATGTAGTATTTTCCAACATTCCTGGCGGGTCGGCCCCTACTTCTCGGTGGGCACATTATATACGTCTATATCGTAATATAACCAAACCTAACCCATCTAGAACCTCGCTGGTAATGTTTTACAAAATCCCGGTCGTGTCGGCCCGTACTTCTCCGTGGGGACATTATATACGTCTATATCGTTATATATCCTAACCTAAGGCAACCTAACATCTCGGATGTAGTATTTTCCAACATTCCTGGCGGGTCGGCCCCTACTTCTCGGTGGGCACATTATATACGTCTATATCGTAATATAACCAAACCTAACCCATCTAGAACCTCGCTGGTAATGTTTTACAAAATCCCGGTCGTGTCGGCCCGTACTTCTCCGTGGGGACATTATATACGTCTATATCGTTATATATCCTAACCTAAGGCAACTTAACAGCTCCGATGTAGTATTTTCCAACATTCCTGGGGGGTCGGCCCCTACTTCTCGGTGGGCACATTATATACGTCTATATCGTAATATAACCTAACCTAACCCATCTAGCCCCTCGCTTGTAATGTTTTGCAGAATCCCTGTCGTGTCGGCCCGTACGTCTCGGTGCGGACATTATATACGTCTATAACGTTATATATACTAACCTAAGCGAACGTAACATCTCGGATGTAGTATTTCACAACATTCCTGGCTGGTCGGCCCCACTTCTCGGTGGGAACATTATATACGTTTATAACGTAATATAACCTAACCTAACCCATCTAGCCCCTCGCTGGTTATGTTTTACAAAATCCCAGTCTTGTCGGCCCGTACTTTTCCGTGGGGACATTATATACGTCTATAATTTTATATATCCTAATCTAAGGCAACTTAACATCTCGGATGTAGTATTTTCCAACATTCCTGGCGGGTCAGTCCCTACTTCTCGGTGGGCACATTATATACGTCTATATCGTAATATAACCTAACCTAACCCATCTAGACCCTCGCTGGTAATGTTTTACAGAATCCCGGTCGGGTCGTCCCGTACGTGTCGGCGCGGACATTATATACGTCTATAACGTTTTATATCCTAACCAAAGGCAACCTAACATCTCGAATGTAGTATTTCACAACATTCCTGGCGGGTCGGTCCCACTTCTCGGTGGGAACATTATTTACGTCTATAACGTAATATAACCTAACCTAATCCATCTAGACCCTCGCTGGTAATGTTTTACAAAATCCCGGTCGTGTCGGCCCGTACTTCTCGGTGCGGACATTATATACGTCTATAACGTTATATATCCTAACCTAGGCGAACCTAACATCTCGGATGTAGTATTTCACAACATTCCTGGCTGGTCGGCCCCACTTCTCGGTGGGAACATTATATACGTTTATAACGAAGTATAACTTAACCTAGCCCATCTAGACCCTCGCTGGTAATGTTTTACAAAATCCCGGTCGTGTCGGCCCGTACTTTTCCGTGGGGTCATTATATACGTCTATAATTTTATATATCCTAACCTAAGGCAACTTAACATCTCGGATGTAGTATTTTCCAACATTCCTGGCGGGTCAGTCCCTACTTCTCGGTGGGCACATTATATACGTCTATATCGTAATATAACCTAACCTAACCCATCTAGACCCTCGCTGGTAATGTTTTACAGAATCCCGGTCGTGTCGTCTCGTACGTCTCGGTGCGGACATTATATACGTCTATAACGTTATATAACCTAACCAAAGGCAACCTAACATCTCGGATGTAGTATTTTCCAACATTCCTGGCGGGGCGGCCGCTACTTCTCGGTGGGAAAATTATATACGTTTATAACGTAGTATAACCTAACCTAACCCATCTAGCCCCTCGCTTGTAATGTTTTGCAGAATCCCGGTCGTGTCGGCCCGTACGTCTCGGTGCGGACATTATATACGTCTATAACGTTATATATCCTAACCTAAGGGTACCTAACATCTCGCATGTAGTATTTCACAACATTCCTGGCTGGTCGGCCCCACTTCTCGGTGGGAACCTTATATACGTTTATAACGAAGTATAACCTAACCTAACCCATCTAGACCCTCGCTTGTAATGTTTTGCAGAATCCCGGTCGTGTTGTCCCGTACGTCTCGGCGCGGACATTATATACGTCTATAACGTTTTATATCCTAACCAAAGGCAACCTAACATCTCGAATGTAGTATTTCACAACATTCCTGGCGGGTCGGCTCCACTTCTCGGTGGGAACATTATTTACGTCTATAACGTAATATAACCTAACCTAATCCATCTTGACCCTCGCTGGTAATGTTTTACAAAATCCCGGTCGTGTCGGCCCGTACTTCTCCGTGGGGACATTATATACGTCTATATCGTTATATATCCTAACCTAAGGCAACCTAACATCTCGGATGTAGTATTTTCCAACATTCCTGGCGGGTCGGCCCCTACTTCTCGGTGGGCACATTATATACGTCTATATCGTAATATAACCAAACCTAACCCATCTAGACCCTCGCTGGTAATGTTTTACAAAATCCCGGTCGTGTCGGCCCGTACTTCTCCGTGGGGACATTATATACGTCTATATCGTTATATATCCCAACCTAAGGCAACTTAACAGCTCCGATGTAGTATTTTCCAACATTCCTGGCGGGTCGGCCCCTACTTCTCGGTGGGCACATTATATACGTCTATATCGTAATATAACCTAACCTAACCCATCTAGCCCCTCGCTTGTAATGTTTTGCAGAATCCCTGTCGTGTCGGCCCGTACGTCTCGGTGCGGACATTATATACGTCTATAACGTTATATACACTAACCTAAGCGAACGTAACATCTCGGATGTAGTATTTCACAACATTCCTGGCTGGTCGGCCCCACTTCTCGGTGGGAACATTATATACGTTTATAACGTAATATAACCTAACCTAACCCATCTAGCCCCTCGCTGGTTATGTTTTACAAAATCCCAGTCTTGTCGGCCCGTACCTTTCCGTGGGGACATTATATACGTCTATAATTTTATATATCCTAACCTAAGGCAACTTAACATCTCGGATGTAGTATTTTCCAACATTCCTGGCGGGTCAGTCCCTACTTCTCGGTGGGCACATTATATACGTCTATATCGTAATATAACCTAACCTAACCCATCTAGACCCTCGCTGGTAATGTTTTACAGAATCCCGGTCGTGTCGTCCCGTACGTCTCGGCGCGGACATTATATACGTCTATAACGTTTTATATCTTAACCAAAGGCAACCTAACATCTCGAATGTAGTATTTCACAACATTCCTGGCGGGTCGGTCCCACTTCTCGGTGGGAACATTATTTACGTCTATAACGTAATATAACCTAACCTAATCCATCTAGACCCTCGCTGGTAATGTTTTACAAAATCCCGGTCGTGTCGGCCCGTACTTCTCCGTGGGGACATTATATACGTCTATATCGTTATATATCCTAACCTAAGGCAACCTAACATCTCGGATGTAGTATTTTCCAACATTCCTGGCGGGTCGGCCCCTACTTCTCGGTGGGCACATTATATACGTCTATATCGTAATATAACCAAACCTAACCCATCTAGAACCTCGCTGGTAATGTTTTACAAAATCCCGGTCGTGTCGGCCCGTACTTCTCCGTGGGGACATTATATACGTCTATATCGTTATATATCCTAACCTAAGGCAACCTAACATCTCGGATGTAGTATTTTCCAACATTCCTGGCGGGTCGGCCCCTACTTCTCGGTGGGCACATTATATACGTCTATATCGTAATATAACCAAACCTAACCCATCTAGAACCTCGCTGGTAATGTTTTACAAAATCCCGGTCGTGTCGGCCCGTACTTCTCCGTGGGGACATTATATACGTCTATATCGTTATATATCCTAACCTAAGGCAACTTAACAGCTCCGATGTAGTATTTTCCAACATTCCTGGGGGGTCGGCCCCTACTTCTCGGTGGGCACATTATATACGTCTATATCGTAATATAACCTAACCTAACCCATCTAGCCCCTCGCTTGTAATGTTTTGCAGAATCCCTGTCGTGTCGGCCCGTACGTCTCGGTGCGGACATTATATACGTCTATAACGTTATATATACTAACCTAAGCGAACGTAACATCTCGGATGTAGTATTTCACAACATTCCTGGCTGGTCGGCCCCACTTCTCGGTGGGAACATTATATACGTTTATAACGTAATATAACCTAACCTAACCCATCTAGCCCCTCGCTGGTTATGTTTTACAAAATCCCAGTCTTGTCGGCCCGTACTTTTCCGTGGGGACATTATATACGTCTATAATTTTATATATCCTAACCTAAGGCAACTTAACATCTCGGATGTAGTATTTTCCAACATTCCTGGCGGGTCAGTCCCTACTTCTCGGTGGGCACATTATATACGTCTATATCGTAATATAACCTAACCTAACCCATCTAGACCCTCGCTGGTAATGTTTTACAGAATCCCGGTCGGGTCGTCCCGTACGTGTCGGCGCGGACATTATATACGTCTATAACGTTTTATATCCTAACCAAAGGCAACCTAACATCTCGAATGTAGTATTTCACAACATTCCTGGCGGGTCGGTCCCACTTCTCGGTGGGAACATTATTTACGTCTATAACGTAATATAACCTAACCTAATCCATCTAGACCCTCGCTGGTAATGTTTTACAAAATCCCGGTCGTGTCGGCCCGTACTTCTCGGTGCGGACATTATATACGTCTATAACGTTATATATCCTAACCTAGGCGAACCTAACATCTCGGATGTAGTATTTCACAACATTCCTGGCTGGTCGGCCCCACTTCTCGGTGGGAACATTATATACGTTTATAACGAAGTATAACTTAACCTAGCCCATCTAGACCCTCGCTGGTAATGTTTTACAAAATCCCGGTCGTGTCGGCCCGTACTTTTCCGTGGGGTCATTATATACGTCTATAATTTTATATATCCTAACCTAAGGCAACTTAACATCTCGGATGTAGTATTTTCCAACATTCCTGGCGGGTCAGTCCCTACTTCTCGGTGGGCACATTATATACGTCTATATCGTAATATAACCTAACCTAACCCATCTAGACCCTCGCTGGTAATGTTTTACAGAATCCCGGTCGTGTCGTCTCGTACGTCTCGGTGCGGACATTATATACGTCTATAACGTTATATAACCTAACCAAAGGCAACCTAACATCTCGGATGTAGTATTTTCCAACATTCCTGGCGGGGCGGCCGCTACTTCTCGGTGGGAAAATTATATACGTTTATAACGTAGTATAACCTAACCTAACCCATCTAGCCCCTCGCTTGTAATGTTTTGCAGAATCCCGGTCGTGTCGGCCCGTACGTCTCGGTGCGGACATTATATACGTCTATAACGTTATATATCCTAACCTAAGGGTACCTAACATCTCGCATGTAGTATTTCACAACATTCCTGGCTGGTCGGCCCCACTTCTCGGTGGGAACCTTATATACGTTTATAACGAAGTATAACCTAACCTAACCCATCTAGACCCTCGCTTGTAATGTTTTGCAGAATCCCGGTCGTGTTGTCCCGTACGTCTCGGCGCGGACATTATATACGTCTATAACGTTTTATATCCTAACCAAAGGCAACCTAACATCTCGAATGTAGTATTTCACAACATTCCTGGCGGGTCGGCTCCACTTCTCGGTGGGAACATTATTTACGTCTATAACGTAATATAACCTAACCTAATCCATCTTGACCCTCGCTGGTAATGTTTTACAAAATCCCGGTCGTGTCGGCCCGTACTTCTCCGTGGGGACATTATATACGTCTATATCGTTATATATCCTAACCTAAGGCAACCTAACATCTCGGATGTAGTATTTTCCAACATTCCTGGCGGGTCGGCCCCTACTTCTCGGTGGGCACATTATATACGTCTATATCGTAATATAACCAAACCTAACCCATCTAGACCCTCGCTGGTAATGTTTTACAAAATCCCGGTCGTGTCGGCCCGTACTTCTCCGTGGGGACATTATATACGTCTATATCGTTATATATCCCAACCTAAGGCAACTTAACAGCTCCGATGTAGTATTTTCCAACATTCCTGGCGGGTCGGCCCCTACTTCTCGGTGGGCACATTATATACGTCTATATCGTAATATAACCTAACCTAACCCATCTAGCCCCTCGCTTGTAATGTTTTGCAGAATCCCTGTCGTGTCGGCCCGTACGTCTCGGTGCGGACATTATATACGTCTATAACGTTATATACACTAACCTAAGCGAACGTAACATCTCGGATGTAGTATTTCACAACATTCCTGGCTGGTCGGCCCCACTTCTCGGTGGGAACATTATATACGTTTATAACGTAATATAACCTAACCTAACCCATCTAGCCCCTCGCTGGTTATGTTTTACAAAATCCCAGTCTTGTCGGCCCGTACCTTTCCGTGGGGACATTATATACGTCTATAATTTTATATATCCTAACCTAAGGCAACTTAACATCTCGGATGTAGTATTTTCCAACATTCCTGGCGGGTCAGTCCCTACTTCTCGGTGGGCACATTATATACGTCTATATCGTAATATAACCTAACCTAACCCATCTAGACCCTCGCTGGTAATGTTTTACAGAATCCCGGTCGTGTCGTCCCGTACGTCTCGGCGCGGACATTATATACGTCTATAACGTTTTATATCTTAACCAAAGGCAACCTAACATCTCGAATGTAGTATTTCACAACATTCCTGGCGGGTCGGTCCCACTTCTCGGTGGGAACATTATTTACGTCTATAACGTAATATAACCTAACCTAATCCATCTAGACCCTCGCTGGTAATGTTTTACAAAATCCCGGTCGTGTCGGCCCGTACTTCTCCGTGGGGACATTATATACGTCTATATCGTTATATATCCTAACCTAAGGCAACCTAACATCTCGGATGTAGTATTTTCCAACATTCCTGGCGGGTCGGCCCCTACTTCTCGGTGGGCACATTATATACGTCTATATCGTAATATAACCAAACCTAACCCATCTAGAACCTCGCTGGTAATGTTTTACAAAATCCCGGTCGTGTCGGCCCGTACTTCTCCGTGGGGACATTATATACGTCTATATCGTTATATATCCTAACCTAAGGCAACTTAACAGCTCCGATGTAGTATTTTCCAACATTCCTGGGGGGTCGGCCCCTACTTCTCGGTGGGCACATTATATACGTCTATATCGTAATATAACCTAACCTAACCCATCTAGCCCCTCGCTTGTAATGTTTTGCAGAATCCCTGTCATGTCGGCCCGTACGTCTCGGTGCGGACATTATATACGTCTATAACGTTATATATACTAACCTAAGCGAACGTAACATCTCGGATGTAGTATTTCACAACATTCCTGGCTGGTCGGCCCCACTTCTCGGTGGGAACATTATATACGTTTATAACGTAATATAACCTAACCTAACCCATCTAGCCCCTCGCTGGTTATGTTTTACAAAATCCCAGTCTTGTCGGCCCGTACTTTTCCGTGGGGACATTATATACGTCTATAATTTTATATATCCTAACCTAAGGCAACTTAACATCTCGGATGTAGTATTTTCCAACATTCCTGGCGGGTCAGTCCCTACTTCTCGGTGGGCACATTATATACGTCTATATCGTAATATAACCTAACCTAACCCATCTAGACCCTCGCTGGTAATGTTTTACAGAATCCCGGTCGGGTCGTCCCGTACGTGTCGGCGCGGACATTATATACGTCTATAACGTTTTATATCCTAACCAAAGGCAACCTAACATCTCGAATGTAGTATTTCACAACATTCCTGGCGGGTCGGTCCCACTTCTCGGTGGGAACATTATTTACGTCTATAACGTAATATAACCTAACCTAATCCATCTAGACCCTCGCTGGTAATGTTTTACAAAATCCCGGTCGTGTCGGCCCGTACTTCTCGGTGCGGACATTATATACGTCTATAACGTTATATATCCTAACCTAGGCGAACCTAACATCTCGGATGTAGTATTTCACAACATTCCTGGCTGGTCGGCCCCACTTCTCGGTGGGAACATTATATACGTTTATAACGAAGTATAACTTAACCTAGCAGATCTAGACCCTCGCTGGTAATGTTTTACAAAATCCCGGTCGTGTCGGCCCGTACTTTTCCGTGGGGTCATTATATACGTCTATAATTTTATATATCCTAACCTAAGGCAACTTAACATCTCGGATGTAGTATTTTCCAACATTCCTGGCGGGTCAGTCCCTACTTCTCGGTGGGCACATTATATACGTCTATATCGTAATATAACCTAACCTAACCCATCTAGACCCTCGCTGGTAATGTTTTACAGAATCCCGGTCGTGTCGTCTCGTACGTCTCGGTGCGGACATTATATACGTCTATAACGTTATATATCCTAACCAAAGGCAACCTAACATCTCGGATGTAGTATTTTCCAACATTCCTGGCGGGGCGGCCGCTACTTCTCGGTGGGAACATTATTTACGTCTATAACGTAATATAACCCAACCTAATCCATCTAGACCCTCGCTGGTAATGTTTTACAAAATCCCGGTCGTGTCGGCCCGTACTTCTCCGTGGGGACATTATATACGTCTATAACGTTATATATCCTAACCTAAGGGAACCTAACATCTCGGATGTAGTATTTTCCAACATTCCTGGCGGGGCGGCCCCTACTTCTCGGTGGGCACATTATATACGTCTATATCGTAATATAACCTAACCTAACCCATCTAGCCCCTCGCTTGTAATGTTTTGCAGAATCCCGGTCGTGTCGGCCCGTACGTCTCGGTGCGGACATTATATACGTCTATAACGTTATATATCCTAACCTCAGCGAACCTAACATCTCGGATGTAGTATTTCACAACATTCCTGGCTGGTCGGTTCCACTTCTCGGTGGGAACATTATATACGTTTATAACGAAGTATAACTTAACCTAACCCATCTAGAGCCTCGCTTGTAATGTTTTACAGAATCCCGGTCGTGTCGTCCCGTACGTCTCGGTGCGGACATTATATACGTCTATAACGTTATATATCCTAACCAAAGGCAACCTAACATCTCGAATGTAGTATTTCACAACATTCCTTGCGGGTCGGCCCCACTTCTCGGTGGGAACATTATTTACGTCTATAACGTAATATAACCTAACCTAATCCATCTAGAACCTCGCTGGTAATGTTTTACAAAATCCCGGTCGTGTCGGCCCGTACTTCTCCGTGGGGACATTATATACGTCTATAACGTTATATATCCTAACCTAAGGGAACCTAACATCTCGGATGTAGTATTTTCCAACATTCCTGGCGGGGCGGCCGCTACTTCTTGGTGGGAACATTATATACGTCTATATCGTAATATAACCTAACCTAACCCATCTAGACCCTCGCTGGTAATGTTCTACAAAATCCCGGTCGTGTCGTCTCGTACGTCTCGGTGCGGACATTATATACGTCTATAACGTTATATATCCTAACCTAAGGGAACCTAACATCACGGATGTAGTATCTCACAACATTCCTGGCTGGTCGGCCCCACTTCTCGGTGGGAAAATTATATACGTTTATAACGTAGTATAACCTAACCTAACCCATCTAGCCCCTCGCTTGTAATGTTTTGCAGAATCCCGGTCGTGTCGGCCCGTACGTCTCGGTGCGGACATTATATACGTCTATAACGTTATATATCCTAACCTAAGGGTACCTAACATCTCGCATGTAGTATTTCACAACATTCCTGGCTGGTCGGCCCCACTTCTCGGTGGGAACCTTATATACGTTTATAACGAAGTATAACCTAACCTAACCCATCTAGACCCTCGCTTGTAATGTTTTGCAGAATCCCGGTCGTGTCGTCCCGTACGTCTCGGCGCGGACATTATATACGTCTATAACGTTTTATATCCTAACCAAAGGCAACCTAACATCTCGAATGTAGTATTTCACAACATTCCTGGCGGGTCGGCTCCACTTCTCGGTGGGAACATTATTTACGTCTATAACGTAATATAACCTAACCTAATCCATCTAGACCCTCGCTGGTAATGTTTTACAAAATCCCGGTCGTGTCGGCCCGTACTTCTCCGTGGGGACATTATATACGTCTATATCGTTATATATCCTAACCTAAGGCAACCTAACATCTCGGATGTAGTATTTTCCAACATTCCTGGCGGGTCGGCCCCTACTTCTCGGTGGGCACATTATATACGTCTATATCGTAATATAACCAAACCTAACCCATCTAGACCCTCGCTGGTAATGTTTTACAAAATCCCGGTCGTGTCGGCCCGTACTTCTCCGTGGGGACATTATATACGTCTATATCGTTATATATCCCAACCTAAGGCAACTTAACAGCTCCGATGTAGTATTTTCCAACATTCCTGGCGGGTCGGCCCCTACTTCTCGGTGGGCACATTATATACGTCTATATCGTAATATAACCTAACCTAACCCATCTAGCCCCTCGCTTGTAATGTTTTGCAGAATCCCTGTCGTGTCGGCCCGTACGTCTCGGTGCGGACATTATATACGTCTATAACGTTATATATACTAACCTAAGCGAACGTAACATCTCGGATGTAGTATTTCACAACATTCCTGGCTGGTCGGCCCCACTTCTCGGTGGGAACATTATATACGTTTATAACGTAATATAACCTAACCTAACCCATCTAGCCCCTCGCTGGTTATGTTTTACAAAATCCCAGTCTTGTCGGCCCGTACTTTTCCGTGGGGACATTATATACGTCTATAATTTTATATATCCTAACCTAAGGCAACTTAACATCTCGGATGTAGTATTTTCCAACATTCCTGGCGGGTCAGACCCTACTTCTCGGTGGGCACATTATATACGTCTATATCGTAATATAACCTAACCTAACCCATCTAGACCCTCGTTGGTAATGTTTTACAGAATCCCGGTCGTGTCGTCCCGTACGTCTCGGCGCGGACATTATATACGTCTATAACGTTTTATATCCTAACCAAAGGCAACCTAACATCTCGAATGTAGTATTTCACAACATTCCCGGCGGGTCGGTCCCACTTCTCGGTGGGAACATTATTTACGTCTATAACGTAATATAACCTAACCTAATCCATCTAGACCCTCGCTGGTAATGTTTTACAAAATCCCGGTCGTGTCGGCCCGTACTTCTCCGTGGGGACATTATATACGTCTATATCGTTATATATCCTAACCTAAGGCAACCTAACATCTCGGATGTAGTATTTTCCAACAATCCTGGCGGGTCGGCCCCTACTTCTCGGTGGGCACATTATATACGTCTATATCGTAATATAACCAAACCTAACCCATCTAGAACCTCGCTGGTAATGTTTTACAAAATCCCGGTCGTGTCGGCCCGTACTTCTCCGTGGGGACATTATATACGTCTATATCGTTATATATCCTAACCTAAGGCAACTTAACAGCTCCGATGTAGTATTTTCCAACATTCCTGGCGGGTCGGCCCCTACTTCTCGGTGGGCACATTATATACGTCTATATCGTAATATAACCTAACCTAACCCATCTAGCCCCTCGCTTGTAATGTTTTGCAGAATCCCTGTCGTGTCGGCCCGTACGTCTCGGTGCGGACATTATATACGTCTATAACGTTATATATCCTAACCTAAGGGAACCTAACATCACGGATGTATTATTTCACAACATTCCTGGCTGGTCGGCCCCACTTCTCGGTGGGAAAATTATATACGTTTATAACGTAGTATAACCTAACCTAACCCATCTAGCCCCTCGCTTGTAATGTTTTGCAGAATCCCGGTCGTGTCGGCCCGTACTTCTCGGTGCGGACATTATATACGTCTATAACGTTATATATCCTAACCTAAGGGTACCTAACATCTCGGATGTAGTATTTCACAACATTCCTGGCTGGTCGGCCCCACTTCTCGGTGGGAACATTATATACGTTTATAACGAAGTATAACCTAACCTAAACCATCTAGACCCTCGCTTGTAATGTTTTACAAAATCCCGCTCGTGTCGGCCCGTACTTCTCCGTGGGTACATTATATACGTCTATATCGTTATATATCCTAACCAAAGGCAACCTAACATCTCGAATGTAGTATTTCACAACATGCCTGGCGGGTCGGCCCTACTTCTCGGTGGGAAAATTATATACGTTTATAACGTAGTATAACCTAACCTAACCCATCTAGCCCCTCGCTTGTAATGTTTTGCAGAATCCCGGTCGTGTCGGCCCGTACTTCTCGGTGCGGACATTATATACGTCTATAACGTTATATATCCTAACCTAAGGGTACCTAACATCTCGGATGTAGTATTTCACAACATTCCTGGCTGGTCGGCCCCACTTCTCGGTGGGAACATTATATACGTTTATAACGAAGTATAACCTAACCTAACCCATCTAGACCCTCGCTTGTAATGTTTTACAAAATCCCGCTCGTGTCGGCCCGTACTTCTCCGTGGGTACATTATATACGTCTATATCTTTATATATCCTAACCTAAGGCAACCTAACATCTCGGATGTAGTATTTTCCAACATTCCTGGCGGGTCGGCCCCTACTTCTCGGTGGGCACATTATATACGTCTATAACGTAATATAACCTAACCTAACCCATCTAGCCCCTCGCTTGTAATGTTTTGCAGAATCCCTGTCGTGTCGGCCCGTACGTCTCCGTGCGGACATTATATACGTCTATAACGTTATATATCCTAACCTAAGGGTACCTAACATCTCGCATGTAGTATTTCACAACATTCCTGGCTGGTCGGCCCCACTTCTCGGTGGGAACATTATATACGTTTATAACGAAGTATAACCTAACCTAACCCATCTAGACCCTCGCTTGTAATGTTTTACAGAATCCCGGTCGTGTCGTCCCGTACGTCTCGGTGCGGGCATTATATACGTCTATAACGTTATATATCCTAACCAAAGGCAACCTAACATCTCGAATGTAGTATTTCACAACATTCCTGGCGGGTCGGCCCCACTTCTCGGTGGGAACATTATTTACGTCTATAACGTAATATAACCTAACCTAATCCATCTAGACCTTCGCTGGTAATGTTTTACAAAATCCCGCTCGTGTCGGCCCGTACTTCTCCGTGGGTACATTATATACGTCTATATCGTTATATATCCTAACCTAAGGCAACCTAACATCTCGGATGTACTATTTTCCAACATTCCTGGCGGGTCGGCCCCTACTTCTCGGTGGGCACATTATATACGTCTATAACGTAATATAACCTAACCTAATCCATCTAGACCCTCGCTGGTAATGTTTTACAAAATCCCGGTCGTGTCGGCCCGTACTTCTCCGTGGGGACATTATATACGTCTATAACGTTATATATCCTAACCTAAGGGAACCTAACATCACGGATGTATTATTTCACAACATTCCTGGCTGGTCGGCCCCACTTCTCGGTGGGAAAATTATATACGTTTATAACGTAGTATAACCTAACCTAACCCATCTAGCCCCTCGCTTGTAATGTTTTGCAGAATCCCGGTCGTGTCGGCCCGTACTTCTCGGTCCGGACATTATATACGTCTATAACGTTATATATCCTAACCTAAGGCAACCTAACATCTCGGATGTACTATTTTCCAACATTCCTGGCGGGTCGGCCCCTACTTCTCGGTGGGCACATTATATACGTCTATAACGTAATATAACCTAACCTAATCCATCTAGACCCTCGCTGGTAATGTTTTACAAAATCCCGGTCGTGTCGGCCCGTACTTCTCCGTGGGGACATTATATACGTCTATAACGTTATATATCCTAACCTAAGGGAACCTAACATCTCGGATGTAGTATTTTCCAACATTCCTGGCGGGTCAGTCCCTACTTCTCGGTGGGCACATTATATACGTCTATATCGTAATATAACCTAACCTAACCCATCTAGACCCTCGCTGGTAATGTTTTACAGAATCCCGGTCGTGTCGTCTCGTACGTCTCGGTGCGGACATTATATACGTCTATAACGTTATATATCCTAACCAAAGGCAACCTAACATCTCGGATGTAGTATTTTCCAACATTCCTGGCTGGTCGGCCCCACTTCTCGGTGGGAAAATTATATACGTTTATAACGTAGTATAACCTAACCTAACCCATCTAGCCCCTCGCTTGTAATGTTTTGCAGAATCCCGGTCGTGTCGGCCCGTACTTCTCGGTGCGGACATTATATACGTCTATAACGTTATATATCCTAACCTAAGGGTACCTAACATCTCGGATGTAGTATTTCACAACATTCCTGGCTGGTCGGCCCCACTTCTCGGTGGGAACATTATATACGTTTATAACGAAGTATAACCTAACCTAACCCATCTAGACCCTCGCTTGTAATGTTTTACAAAATCCCGCTCGTGTCGGCCCGTACTTCTCCGTGGGTACATTATATACGTCTATATCGTTATATATCCTAACCTAAGGCAACCTAACATCTCGGATGTAGTATTTTCCAACATTCCTGGCGGGTCGGCCCCTACTTCTCGGTGGGCACATTATATACGTCTATAACGTAATATAACCTAACCTAATCCATCTAGACCCTCGCTGGTAATGTTTTACAAAATCCCGGTCGTGTCGGCCCGTACTTCTCCGTGGGGACATTATATACGTCTATAACGTTATATATCCTAACCTAAGGGAACCTAACATCTCGGATGTAGTATTTTCCAACATTCCTGGCGGGGCGGCCGCTACTTCTTGGTGGGAACATTATATACGTCTATATCGTAATATAACCTAACCTAACCCATCTAGACCCTCGCTGGTAATGTTCTACAAAATCCCGGTCGTGTCGTCTCGTACGTCTCGGTGCGGACATTATATACGTCTATAACGTTATATATCCTAACCTAAGGGAACCTAACATCACGGATGTAGTATTTCACAACATTCCTGGCTGGTCGGCCCCACTTCTCGGTGGGAAAATTATATACGTTTATAACGTAGTATAACCTAACCTAACCCATCTAGCCCCTCGCTTGTAATGTTTTGCAGAATCCCGGTCGTGTCGGCCCGTACGTCTCCGTGCGGACATTATATACGTCTATAACGTTATATATCCTAACCTAAGGGTACCTAACATCTCGAATGTAGTATTTCACAACATTCCTGGCGGGTCGGTCCCACTTCTCGGTGGGAACATTATTTACGTCTATAACGTAATATAACCTAACCTAATCCATCTAGACCCTTGCTGGTAATGTTTTACAAAATCCCGGTCGTGTCGGCCCGTACTTCTCCGTGGGGACATTATATACGTCTATAACGTTATATATCCTAACCTAAGGGAACCTAACATCTCGGATGTAGTATTTTCCAACATTCCTGGCGGGGCGGCCCCTACTTCTCGGTGGGCACATTATATACGTCTATATCGTAATATAACCTAACCTAACCCATCTAGCCCCTCGCTTGTAATGTTTTGCAGAATCCCGGTCGTGTCGGCCCGTACGTCTCGAAGCCGGACATTATATACGTCTATCAAGTTATATATCCTAACCTAAGGCAACCTAACATCTCGAATGTAGTATTTCACAACATTCCTGGCGGGTCGGCCCCACTTCTCGGTGGGAACATTATATACGTTTATAACGTAATATAACCTAACCTCACCCATCTAGAGCCTCGCTTGTAATGTTTTACAGAATTCCGGTCGTGTCGTCCCGTACGTCTCGGTGCGGACATTATATACGTCTATAACGTTATATATCCTAACCAAAGGCAACCTAACATCTCGGATGTAGTATTTTCCAACATTCCTGGCTGGTCGGCCCCACTTCTCGGTGGGAAAATTATATACGTTTATAACGTAGTATAACCTAACCTAACCCATCTAGCCCCTCGCTTGTAATGTTTTGCAGAATCCCGGTCGTGTCGGCCCGTACTTCTCGGTGCGGACATTATATACGTCTATAACGTTATATATCCTAACCTAAGGGTACCTAACATCTCGGATGTAGTATTTCACAACATTCCTGGCTGGTCGGCCCCACTTCTCGGTGGGAACATTATATACGTTTATAACGAAGTATAACCTAACCTAACCCATCTAGACCCTCGCTTGTAATGTTTTACAAAATCCCGCTCGTGTCGGCCCGTACTTCTCCGTGGGTACATTATATACGTCTATATCGTTATATATCCTAACCTAAGGCAACCTAACATCTCGGATGTAGTATTTTCCAACATTCCTGGCGGGTCGGCCCCTACTTCTCGGTGGGCACATTATATACGTCTATAACGTAATATAACCTAACCTAATCCATCTAGACCCTCGCTGGTAATGTTTTACAAAATCCCGGTCGTGTCGGCCCGTACGTCTCCGTGCGGACATTATATACGTCTATAACGTTATATATCCTAACCTAAGGGTACCTAACATCTCGAATGTAGTATTTCACAACATTCCTGGCGGGTCGGTCCCACTTCTCGGTGGGAACATTATTTACGTCTATAACGTAATATAACCTAACCTAATCCATCTAGACCCTCGCTGGTAATGTTTTACAAAATCCCGGTCGTGTCGGCCCGTACTTCTCCGTGGGGACATTATATACGTCTATAACGTTATATATCCTAACCTAAGGGAACCTAACATCTCGGATGTAGTATTTTCCAACATTCCTGGCGGGGCGGCCCCTACTTCTCGGTGGGCACATTATATACGTCTATATCGTAATATAACCTAACCTAACCCATCTAGCCCCTCGCTTGTAATGTTTTGCAGAATCCCGGTCGTGTCGGCCCGTACGTCTCGAAGCCGGACATTATATACGTCTATCAAGTTATATATCCTAACCTAAGGCAACCTAACATCTCGAATGTAGTATTTCACAACATTCCTGGCGGGTCGGCCCCACTTCTCGGTGGGAACATTATATACGTTTATAACGTAATATAACCTAACCTCACCCATCTAGAGCCTCGCTTGTAATGTTTTACAGAATTCCGGTCGTGTCGTCCCGTACGTCTCGGTGCGGACATTATATACGTCTATAACGTTATATATCCTAACCAAAGGCAACCTAACATCTCGAATGTAGTATTTCACAATATGCCTGGCTGGTCGGCCCCACTTCTCGGTGGGAAAATTATATACGTTTATAACGTAGTATAACCTAACCTAACCCATCTAGCCCCTCGCTTGTAATGTTTTGCAGAATCCCGGTCGTGTCGGCCCGTACTTCTCGGTGCGGACATTATATACGTCTATAACGTTATATATCCTAACCTAAGGG